>VUQI01057787.1:0-14190 GCA_015106735.1 Paratilapia polleni
TCAAAACTGAGGAACATGCAAGATGCTGGACCAAAATGTCCTTTAGCTGGATGAGCTGAATGTCTCAGAGTCTAGGGGGAATCGGCATGCTAGTATCTACACACTCACTGAAGTCATCCAGCAAGTGAAGGCACACAGTAGTTGCTGAAGTGGAAGTGACCTCAGCACACTGTGGTGTAGGTGTCCGTTTGTGCTGTACTCCATCCACTGAAGAGAGGTTCAGTAGTTTCCAAACTGTGCATCCATAAACCGAAGTTTGAAGTTAGTGTTAAGGCCGCACTGTCTTTGTACCTCACTGATAAGTTCTCTGACAGGTCCAGGAAGTCTGTGTAGAGTCCATCTTTGATGCAAGCACTTGCCCCTATGAGCAAGCACTTGCTCATAGGGGGTCATCTGATTGTTGGGGTTTTCTGTCTAATATTGTGGGGTCTTCACCCTAAAATAGTGTTGTATGTTTTCAATGAGTTGACTTGACTTGTCTCCCTCTGCTCTCTTCTGTTTCCCCTCACCCCCAACCGGTCGCGGCAGATGGCTGCCCCTCCCTGAGCCTGGTTCTGCCGGAGGTTTCTTCCTGTTAAAAGGGAGTTTTTCCTTCCCACTGTTGCCAAGTGCTTGCTCATAGGGGGTCGTCTGATTGTTGGGGTTTTCTGTCTAATATTGTGGGGTCTTCACCCTAAAATATAAAGCACCTTGAGGCGACTGTTGTTGTGATTTGGCGCTATATAAATAAAACTGAATTGAATTGAATTGAATTGATGGCTGATGCCTCCCAAGATCCCTCTGCAGATACATCACTGCACGTCTCAATCTGTTTAGAAGAATGAAAAAGATTTGTTTTAAAAACATTGCTGCATATACTTCATATCATTTTAGGGCTGCAATTATTTTACTGCATTTTCATCCACATTTACAGATGAACTTACAGATGAACCAGTGTTGGTAATGTTACTGCTCACAAACATGCAAAAGAGCTGCAGGAAATTCTTTATAAATCTAAACCAAATCTATAAGTAAAAACAAGTAAACATCCCAAAAATATGACCTTAGATGAGTGTGAATTTCCCTTATTTTGTGGCAGCAGACATGCTTCAGCAATCATATCCCCCCACCCTACATTAGCTTAACTGTTAAGACACTGCTGGTACTGCCACTTACTACAGACGCTGATGCAAGTTTGTTATTGTCAGTTAACATACACAGAAAAAAAAAATCTAAAATCTTAACTCACATTATATTTGATTATTAGTGACTTGATTATCGCATGTTTGCCTTTCATGTTGCTCGATAACCAGCCTACACACCAACAAAAAAACACTCGGTAAAATTCACATGTATAAAGGGTCTACACTGCTTCCCACTGGTATTTCAGTTTTAAATGTTTGTTTACCTTCAAAGTGTAGAACTCCAGACTGCAGTAAAGTTGCCAAAGCGAGAGAAAAAAAATGGAGGACGGTTCAGTCGGTTTCCCTCCAGAACACCTTTCCAGGGGGCGGAGCTTCAGGAGAAAACATGACAGCTTTGTTTGATTTCAACATGATTCATTCTAATAGATCGAACATCCTTCAAGAATATGTGAAGAGTACAAGACTAAATTACGTTTAGATGAGAAATTTAAATTAGTCATTTTGGATATATGAAGTCTAGATATGCAAATTCAACAACCACCCGATTGCCTTTTTTTCAGTGTAATTGGTATGTGTCATCGGGCTTCATGGATAGATAAAGCTGGGTATCATCTGCATTCATTGTTTTAAACACTCGGTTTCACTTCAGCTCTTTGTATGTTATAACTTCGCTCTTCTTTGCAGCTGGCAAGGACCAACAGCAGCACAAGCAAGAGTAGCCCAGTAGGCTGTATTATAGGTGGGCTTAAGACTTAAGACCACTACCATGACCTGAATGACTGAGAACCTACACAGACAAAGAGCACAAAGTGGCTTTTGGAGTTCGTGTGCAACGTGAGCTTTGGAGTCAGCATTCACAAGTGGTGGGTTTCAGGTACTAGGAGCAAAACCTGATTTCAAGGAAGTAATTAAACTCTGTGCTTGACGGAGCTCCTAACATTAACATGTCTCACTACCAAAAGTAGTAACCAAGTGCAAGGTCATAACATTACCTAAACACATATTCACTGTTTGCCAATCCTGGATGCCATACTCTACTCATCAGTTAGACCTCATCCTCCAAGCTTCTCATGAAAGTAAAACTCCTAGCATAATTCTCCCTTTTGATCACCTAACCTTGTATGGGTTTTTTTTCAGCATCCAAGTGTAGTTATGTTAAAAAGCAATAATGATCCAATTTTAAGTGCATTTTCTTAAAATGCACAATAATACAGTATTGTTACCAAATGCTACTGCAAGTAGCAAGTCTGAATAAGGCCCCTTAAATAACCTTTAGCATCTTTAGTGGTGAGTTAGCATGTTTTATGTTACAGCCATCAACAGCATACTAAAGCCAAGAAAGAGTGCAAATTTGAAAGGTTAAATAGTGTTTGTCAGCATTACTTTTGTGGTCAGTTAGGCATATTTCATTAGCTAGTAGCTTATATTTGCGTCAGATCAGCCTATTTCAGGACTCTTACACCATCTGGCCATGAGCTATGATCAGATTATGATTTCATTTTGGTCTTGATTCTATTAGTATAAACTTTGAAATAATTATTCCTTCCTTCATATGTTTCAAACTCATTACTGGCGCAGAGACCATTCCAAAATGCTTACCAACACTGCATACTACATAAACTACAGTCACTGTACACCGCATAGTTAGAAGAAGGTTTACAAGCTTAGCAACGGCAATAAAGGAGGACCACACTGAGCAAACATTCTGTGGTTTCTTACTATGTCTCTGGTCCGTTAGAAAAACGAGTAGGTCATTCTTGTGTCCTTGTGGATTTTGTTAGAGAATTAAAAGCCTTTGTCAAGAGCTTACCTTTACAGACACGCACTGTTTCTTCTTCTTTTCAGCATTTTCACATTACCCAATCAATCCATGCCTATAGATTCAGATGTCACCATACCATGGACTCCATTTACTCTTCATTTCCATCATTATTCTCTTGTTATTTTTATCTGGTGTTGTAGAGTATTTGGTTTCATGTCTCTCACTGATTTCTGTGTAATCAACATCATTGATTTGCCCTCATCAAATCTTCATTTATCACCATGAAACCGACTGTCTCAGTATGTGTTCATCACAGTTACTCCACTGGAAGGTAGGCACAGCCTGCACACATAAAATGTATTACAATAAACCTTGCAGCATATCCTTTATTAGCCATTTTTGGTGTGGCCTTAGTACATCCTGGGGGTTTAAAGCATAATGTGTTCAACAGTATGCGCATGCATATATGCACTCATACGTGTATGCCAGGAACTAGGTCTTATTTTAAGGCTTGTGTGGCTGCGTTCTTACAGTGTAGTTGAAAAGGTGGCAAGTCACAATCACTTCCCCCCTGTCATGCAGCTCTTCTGGGGTGAGAGGCACTATCAGAATGTATATTAAGCTCCATCTCTCATACTCTGCATACTCCAGCGCCTGGAGGATGGGCAGAGCATCAGCGCCAGGGCTCTGAGTCAATATTAATCTGCCAATATGAAAGACTGGATTATCACTGGGGTCGATTGCCCAGGCCTCATGTAAGAAGAAGCATATAATGGAAGGGAGAGTTGGAAGGTGGGGAGAGTGAAATGGACAGGGCTGCAGGTGGCAGTGAGAGAGATAGAAAACTTCCACTGCTCCCTTTCATGTGTCTTGCAAGTGAAGCACCCCAAAATGGCTTTGAATCAAGAGGAAAGAGTTACGGCAGAGGGCAGAATTACAGGAAGGGGAGGGGGGTAATATGATGAGGGAGCCAAGGACATCGAAAAGGTGGCTGTCATAGTATGAGCCCATCTGCTGAGTGTTTGTGTGTATACATCACACTTGTACTGTATGTGTGTGTTGCAAAGAAAGGTTGCGTGGAGAAGGTTGAGAAGGACAAAGCATAATGGTAGCCTCAAGGCTTGACTAAAGCATGCAGTCATTTAGCTGCAATCTCCAAAGAAAAACCTGGAGGTTAAGCCAACATTCAGTGTGATTTTAAAAACTCAACTAATAAGGAAAAGTTAAGAACAGTTCTTGTTCTTGAAACCATTTGTTCCCATATAATTACAATGGAAGCCTTCCCAGCTGAAAATACTCTATTATTTAATTATCAGGAAGAAACCTGATATTTTCATCAGGAGTTGGAGGAGAGCAAATAAGAACTAAAGGGAAAGTGGATATGGGACTTTATCAAGTTGTCAGAGATGTAACTGATGTGTGAATATTTAACTGCTAGCAAGTTTGCCTTCTACTTAAAAATGTATAGTACATCTATATCCCGTTATCACCTTATTTTTGGTACTATTAATTGGCCAGAAAAAAATGAGTTTTTCTGGATTCCAGAAGAGAGTTGAATATGAGATCCTAACTACTTTTTCACATCACATGAGACTCTTTTCATGTTTATTTCTTACAGTATGTAACACAGTGTTTCAAACATATACAGTCACTGTAAAAAGAAACTACACCCTCTGTCAATTCTAAGGTTTTACATATCTGGACATAATAAAAAATATCCACTCCTTACCAGGTCTTAAAATTAGGTAAATACAACCTGAGATGAAGAAGAACACTTGACGTATTACACTGTGTCATTATTTATTTAACAGAAACTAAGCCAAAATGCAGAAGCAGTGTGTGGAAAAACTAAGTACACCCCATGATTCAATAGCTTGTAGAACCACCTTTAGAAGCAATAACTTGAAGTAACTTGAAGTAATCACTTTCTGTAAGACTTTATCAGTCTCTCACATCACTGTGGAGGAGTTTTGGCCCACTCTTCTTTACAACGTTGCTTCAGTTCATTATAGTGTGAGGGCATTTGTTTATGCACAGCTCTCTTAAGGTTCCACCACAGCATTTCAATTGGGTTGAGGTCTGGACTTTGACTGGATCACTGCAACACCTTCCTTCTTTTGTCATCCTCTTGTAGATTTGCAGGTGTGCTTGGGATCATTGTCCTGTTGCATGACCCAGCTGCGGTCAAGCTTCAGCTGTCGGACAGATGGCCTCACATTTGACTCTAGAATACTTTGGTATACAGAGGAGTTCATGGTTGAATCAATGACTGCAAGGTGCCCAGGTCCTGTGGCTGCAAAACAAGCCCAAATCATCCACCACCGCGTTTGACAGTTGGTATGAGGTGTTTGTTCTGATATGCTGTTTTTGTTTTTCACCAAATGTGGCACTGTGCAGTATGGCAAAAGATCTCCACTTTGGTCTCGTTCGTCCAAAGGACAATGGCCCTCATTTACTAACAGTGCGTATGCACAAATCTGTGCGTAAATCCTGTGTACGAACATTTCACGCGCAAATCAGTGATTTCCCATTATTTTCATACCTGAATTTGTTCGTACTTTAGGAACAAATTTAGAAGTCCCTCTGACCATATGTATGAACAAATGACAGCCTGGCTGCCTTAGAAAATTTAAATACAAGTCTTTAAAATGATTACTACTGCTACTACTAATATCCATCCATCCATTTTCTTCCACTTAGCCTATTCAGGGTTGCGGGTGGGGGCTGGAGCCTATCCCAGCTGCCACAGGGCGAGAGGTGGGGTACACCCTGGACAGGTTGCCAGTCTGTCACAGGGCTAACACAGAGAGACACACAACCACTCACACTCACATTCCCACCTACGGCCAATTTAGAATCACCAATTACCCTAACCCCACTAACTGCATGTCTCTGGACTGTGGGAGGAAGCCGGAGTACCCGGAGAGAACCCACGCAAACACGGGGAGAACATGCAAACTCCACACAGAAAAGCCCCGGCCAGATGGTGGATTCAAACCCAGGATCTTCTTGCTGTGAGGCAACAGGGATAACCACCGTGCCACCACCACTACTAGTAGTAATAATAAGGCTTTAACCTTTTTAATTTAAACATATTCCAGTATCCCTTATCTCATCTTATTGTATCTTAAATGACCTTATGTTTCATTAAAAATGACTTCTATCATTGCTGGATGCCATCACTTACAGTATAATTTCTTGGCACTATCCCACAGATGCTGGAGAATCTGGATTTTTTTTCATTGCAGTGAGTTTCTCATCTCGGGCTGACAGATCACATGCTCCTTGTTCTCCACCTGTGCTCTTTTTTTTTTCTTGGAGTCTGTTAGTCTCTTTCATATCAACTTTGATTCCAAATGTTTTTTTTTACTTGAGCAACAGTGAGTGTGTCAGGGGAAATGATATTCAGAACTCCCATTATTTTACCTTGAGTATCGCTTTTTGTTTTATTATTTTTTTTAAATGGTCATTACTCCTGTGGAAACACTTTGGAAAGCCATGCCTCTTCTGGCTTCTTCCTTGGACTTCGGACACTATTATTCGGTTTTCTCCAGTCTGACTTTCTTGTTCTTTTTTGCCTTAGTGGTGCACGCTTCTCTCTTACAACCTCATCACCACTTTCTCCGCTTCACCCTGAGGTAAACGTGAGAGATGGGAGTGGGTCAGTATGCAAACTGTATGGAGATTGCACAAGCCTGTTGGTTTTGAATGTACAGTATCTGATTTACTAACATACGCACAGCGTAAGAACGTTTTCGTGGAAACATTAGTAAATGAGGCCCATTGTTCCAGAAGTCTTGTGGTTTGTTCAGATGCAACTTTACAAATCTAAGCTGTGCTACCATGTTCTTTTTAGGGAGAAGAGGCTTTGTCCTGGCAACCCTTCCAAACAAGCCATACCTGTACAGTCTTTTTCTAATTGTACTGTCCTGAACTTTAACATTTAACCTGCTAACTGAGGCCTGTAGAGTCTGAGAGGTAGCTCTTGGGGGGTTTTCTGTGAGGACTGCAGTCTGACTTTGGGGTGAATTTGCTGTGACGTCGTGTCCTGGCAACTGTCCACGTTCCACGTTTTGTGAATAATCTTTCTTACTGTAGAATGATGGACTTTAAACTGTTTGGGAATTACCTTATAACCCTCCCCAGATTGATGGACAGCAGCAATTACTTCAAGATCATTGCTGATGTGTTTCCTCCTTGGCATTGTGTTAACACACGCCTGAATGCTCCAGACCAGCAAACTGCCAAAACTTCTGCTTTTATAGAGCTGCTCACACTTGCTGATGATCAATTAATCAAGTGCATCTGATTAGCAGCACCTGGCAGCTACTTACCCTCTTAATTCCTATGGAAGCAGTGAGGATGTATTTAGTTTTTCACACACTGATTCTGGATTTTGGCTTAATTTTTGTTAAATAAATAATGACACAGTGTAATATGATTATCGTTACCTAATTTTAAGATCTGTTGAGATTATTTTTATTAAGTCCTAATACATAAAAACATTATGTATTAGGACTTTGTTTAAAGAGAGTGTACTTTCTTTTTAACATGACTGCAAGCTTGTGTTTTTTTGAATATTTAAAATTTGAATATTTAACCTGTAACCCGTGTTTCTATAGTTGTTGTTGTTTTTGTTGTTGTTGGTGGTGGTGGTTTTTTTGTTTATTTGTTTGGTGTTTTTTTGGTTTTGTTTTTTTTTTTTAATATGTTGCTCTGACTATCAGCACCACAGATCTTTAGCTTTTTGCTCCACCTATAAACATTTGACCCATTTGCATGGGTGAAATTTCTTTACATTCATTTGAAACATTTATTCTAAACTAGACTGTTTCATGCATTCATGTTTTCATGCATTCATTGGCCTTTAGAGACTGGAAAGTAGCAGAACAAGCTAAAAGATGGAAATAATGATGATCCAGTATCATGATCCAGTATGACTGGTTTGAGAGATGTGTTCCCTAGCTCTGTGTGTGTGTCTGCATGCACATCTGTTAATGTGTCCTCCCAGTGTGCAGTGATGGCTCTGAAGTGCAGCAAAACATTCAGCAGCACAGCCCAGGCTGCAGGCTTTCTTCCAGGCCTTTATGCCTTCTCATCTCCCTCCCCACTGAGTTCAGTTCTGTGTCTTTGTCCTTCTTGACCCACTGTTGATCTGTTCCTCCATTATCCTTGTTCTACAGTACCCTCTCCTCATGGCACACACTCCACCCCACAGGCTGTTGTCCCCATGTCCCAAACCCGCTCCTCCTCCCCTCTTCACACCTCTTCTGGGCCAGAGATCCAGCTCCACCTCCTTGATGGCCCTCTCTGCACTGCGACACTCCACAGCTCCCATCCTTTGCCTGCTGCCTGCCTGCTAATCGGGATTGGTGAGGAGGAACGAATCGCTATGAGCCATGGCCTTCCTCTAGAGCCTACAGAACTAGGCCAAGGTCACTCGCATCACTCTTACGCTACCACTGCCCATAGCAAACCAGGAGAAAGAGAGAGTGAGGGATGCAGGAGTTAAAGGAAAGAGAGATAAGGCTGCTGCTGAGCAGGGCTTCGCAGTCAAATGAGGTCTCATAAATTGAAAAGAACACAACTCAATAGAAATGCTGGAGTTCATTTTATTTTTCAAATTAGCGATTAGAAGGAAAGCTTTGGAATATTATCATCATATGAAATGCCTATTTACCCCTTTTGATGAAATATTCAAGCTTGTCACTGTGTTTGAATGTGAGCTTATAGGTAACCTATTTTCTGCTTTCTCCTTGATCAACACTCATCAATAATTCACTCATGGCCCATTAGTTTCGTAAGAAATGCCAGAGAGCAACTTGTCAGGAATTAATTTCTTATTTTTTGTGCGCAGAAACATATGGCACAGAACATTTAGAGGAGTTTCAGGGCTGAATAGTTGCACACTGCACACTAAAGCAAACAGCTTGCAGTTAACCTTGAGATAATATTTACATCAATTCCAATTCAGTGCCATATCAGACTGTCATCAGGGCTCCCCCCACCCACCTGCCCTTTTTACACATTTACTATATTTCTTTGCAGATCTCAGTCAGGAATTGTTACAGTGTAGTACCATTCAGTGGTCCATTTCCTCTGAGAGCTGACAATGTGTTTTATGAAATAAGTTGAGAGATGGATACTAAAGTGAGGGCCTCTGTCACAAAAGCACACACTGTTGTCATCAACAAGGCTGTTCTTTTTCCAGCCCATTGCCTTTGCTGTAATTTGCACTGTAGCATTCTCCCCTCCCTCTGCCACCATTATTTCAGAGAATGTTTTAGAAATCACAGCCGGTTTCCCAGTCAGCGTTCACACATTTGTCATTACGTGTCAGCAGGGCCTGGGGATTTTGCTGCATCACTTGGCAAAAAGCAATTGTGAGCTTCAAGCTCTGTCGTAGAGGCTGACACACCTGGAATGAAAAGGGCTTGTGGGGAAAGTCGCTTGTGATGTTATTAGCCTGTGTCCTTGACTGTAGAGTCCAGTTATTTTACATATTCCTCCTGTGAGCGTGTGTCTTTTGGCTGCCTTTCTGCTTTTAAGCCATCTGAAGGCCAGAGCCTCACCTCTTTCTCCACAGTTAAAGCTAAATCTGAACAACTCTGACTTTCTGTCCTCTTGCGTGTTAAAGCCCAGCTTCTGGGTCTTGTAATCCCCCTCTTGCTGTACACACTGGATTGTAATAATTATTTCTGACTTGGTGCTTAAAATGAATGTATTTTACTGTTGTATGAGTTAACAGTGTTACATAATTAAGTACTACTGGCCAGGTGCCAAGACAGGGAAATCCAGTATCAGGTATTTAATATCTGGTATTAAGTGAATCCAAAAGCTCAGGCTCTAAAACATAGACTGCTCTAAAACATAAACTGTATATAAAAGATATATATAGCTGCAGTGATGTTACCCATTTGTTAGTGAAGTCACATTGTAAAGCTTTGTCGGTTGGCATTTTGGTGTTTTAAAGCGAGGGATGGATCTGACTGAGAAACCGAGGAACACTGCACACTCATACGGTACAGACTTGTCAATTACAATGTAGCATCCAAAAGCATACCCTGCTATATTTTCCTTTGTGGCTCTAATGGGGACCATGCTTTTCAAAATAATCATGTTTTACTGAACAAGACTTAAAACTAGCAATGAGATCATAAACCTCATCAGGAAAAAGTTTACTGAAGTTTCAAATCGATGGAGTCGAAGGGCCATTTTCCAATAGACTTCTATACTACCAAGCTTCTTTACACAACCAGAAGAGTTGCCCCCTGCTGGCCATTGGAAACAATGCAGGATTAAGGAACTTCCACATTAGCTTTACTCTTTAGACCCCCCCTCCAGGGTCAAAATGCCCAGTTTCAGACATTTTTTTTAATACTCTTTGGTCTAGTTGATGTCAACATGAGGGAATTTCCACTGTGCTTATTCTGACTTGGAAAACTTAGCAGTATGCCGACTCTGCAAGTGTTGGAGGTTGCTTTTTTGGTTGTGAAGGAAAGTTAAATTTGTCTGGCTGTCCAAAAGAAGAAAGCAAAAGACAACCGTGGATACAGTGTATTTTTTCATACCCACAACAGCCAAAGACCAACATGTTTGTTTGTTCACGCCACTTAATTCTTGTAAACAGAGCCCAGTATTAATCTGAATTTTTGGCTCGGCTAATACTAAAAGATGAGGTGTTGCATCTATAAAGGGCAGTGTTATGGAATCTGAACCACAAGCTGTAACATGTGGCTAAAATGTTAGACTTGTGTTGATAATCGAACCAAATGCCTTGTGACTACAATGGGCATATTTACAATATACCTAAGCTGCTCTTTATAATTACACTAGCTCTTGCAAACTGTTTTTACATGTGTAAAAGTGATTATAAGCAATAGTATAGGAAGACACAGTGCAGTTAAAACCTAAAATCTAGTGACATTTTGCTCACAATTACTTCAATATTTCCCGGCAGCACAAGTTTCCCAGTCCGACTGGCATTTGAGCTCATTTTCCTCAGATACACCTTTTAACAGGAACACATTTAGACACCGTTTAATACAGCTTGTGATTAAAAGACTAAATCCACCAGTAATGAGCATATTTATTGAACAGAGACATCCTGCTGTAACATTTGTTACTTTGCAGATGTCGCTGATGTCTGCTCTCACATTCTGGATTGGATTACGGCTTCAGTGTATATGGATCGATCTTCTTGCCATTTCCAATCAAGAATGAGAAACTGTGGTTTGTTTGTTTGTTTTTTCTTAGCACGTTTACAGTTTGTTTTCAGGACCTCCACACGGCAAGAGGAAGAGGCTCAGAAGCACAACATTCGGTCACAGACTGTTTGGGATGGATGGACAACACAGAGGGCCTTATTAAACGTGAGATCATTTAATTAAAAGTGCTCTAAAAGGAGCTAACACCTCAAACCTAGTCGAGACGTGCAGTTCAGTGATTCAGATTAGAAGAAAATAAGCCTCACTGACCGGCCTCAACAGTTAGCTACACCAAATGGGAAAGTTATGAGAAAAGAATTCACCTCTTGTACAGTTGTTATGAAGGGGGAAATTAGCTATAGAGGCCCAAATCAGTTTTGTACCAAGCTGTAAACATGATTTTCATGGCTGAAGCTTTCTTTTTACATTAGATTCTGTGGGAATTGAATTGCTTTTTTGAGCCAGCTTTAAGTACCCATTAGACGAACAGCAGTTTTAGGCACTTATGCATTGGCTCCATTTTTAAGCCCCAGAGGTTCCTGCTTGGGTTCTGTTTGCCGAAGCCAGGTGCTGAGCAGCCAATAAAATAATTTTAAAAATATTTAGAAATGTGAAGCATGCGAGCAACTCTAGTAGAGTCCATAGATAAAAATATCAAGCTGGAAATGAGCATAACAGGTCCACTTGATAGTAGTTTGTATCACGATGAGTAAAGAATATTCATCGTGATACAAAATAGCCACTTTTAGAGTGTTACATTGGTCTTGAAAGATAATATTTTGTGTGCATAAGTTATTTTGTTCAAGATTAAGACTAATACTGCAACTCTTGCAACCGTAAAAGTTTGCCTTTAAAATTTCTCCACTTCAACTTAATCAACTACATGGTGACCTCATGTAAAGCCCAGCACAGCTTTGAATAAGCTACAGAACACTCTTATTGGACTGCACGACCTGAATGCATCAATATGTAAAAGCTGATTTAATACTTGATATATGTAAAAAATGTTAAATAGTGCAGTCAAATGTGAAACAGTCTAATCTCGAATGCAGCAGTGTAAAAGCACATATACTGAGCTAAACTCAAAGTACAAGTCCATCAGAAAGTACACTATTTGAGCAAATTTACTTTCCACCACTCGTAATAAGTTGGTGTAACATTCACCTTAACCGTCATGTCTTACTTGACCTTATCTTAACCTCAATCCACACCCGATAATAATTTTTCTTTCAAAGGAAAATGGTATGAGCTTACAACAACAGTGAGTGTGGTGGTAGATGGGACGTTTTCTCATTTTGGGATATTTCATTCATCCATTTTACTTTTTACAGCATCCTGTCAGAAAGAAATTGTGTCAACCTTCCTGCTGTATACCATACTTTGCATGTATTTCACTACATTTCAAGTAAAAGCACAAGACATGATCAGTCTTGCTAGACTGGAAAAAATGAATGAATCTAATCCACAGCTGCAGCAGAGTGAAGCTGAATATCAGGGGGTGAACTCTGCTGCACCTTGGCAAGCGTGCACCTGTGTAAACACAGTATTTTTGAGAGTGCCATCATTGCTGGGGGTTGGTTACATGGGAACCATATACCTTGGTATGAACCTTATTTCATTAGTCAATGCAACACCTGAGAAACATACTAAGAGTTGCAAATCAGGCACACCCTAAATTTTGTGAGACCAACTTGTGCATGCTTGTGGTGGACTTACCACTAGTGACTTCTGTTTTCGCTAGGAATTCCTGCCTTCCTTGAGTGGAACATGGCCTTCCTGCTCTTTCTGACATTCTCATACTTGGTGTGACTTTCAAGAGATCATTCAGCTCAGTGTTTGAAAACCTTCAAGGAGAGCAATGGGACATAAGAGGGAGATGAGACTGTGCAGGGGTTCATGTTGAATAACTCACAGAGAGCTGTACAGATGGGTGAGTACAAGTTGTCATGAAATACCTTTCCTTGACCTCGTGACGTTGTCCATCAAGGTCAAGGGATGTAAAAGTGAAGAAGCAGGAGGAAAATGAGAGGCAGCGGTATGCCATGTAGCAGAGTTTCTTTTGATCTCTTTTATTTTTTCAATGTTGTTCTCATTCAGTGAGATCCTTAACTGAGTGAAATGACCTCATTGCATTTAACTGGCAGCTAGGATAAGAGCTGGATGAATTCTTTAAATGTTATGAAAATGTGGTTCAATGCTTCCTGTTTTATCTCTATCAGAGGATAACCTGGACCATACTCTGTGAAAGAAAAGGAGTAACAGAAATAATGCTGCAGCTGCATTCAGTGTCTATAATAGATAGAATAGAATAATAGAATAGAATAGATGTAACACTTCATACTAGCTGACTAATGAGTATTCATGTTGATAAATATGAGTGGACAGGTGCCTGAGCAACCATTCTTAATGTGTAATTTTGTTTCAGTTTTGTGTCTGGTATCTTATATTCCTTTTTTTCCAATTCCAACCTTTACAGTTAAGTAATATTTTCACTGGGTTGGCCACGGATATATAGCCTGCCTGACACGACATGGTAAGAACGCATGGGGCGAAGTATAAAGGTACAATTTACATAATCCATCTTTATACATTATAGTTTCACCCCAGCAAACTAAACAACATCTGTCACTGTGTAATATAATTACATTACCTTTACCTTTACCTTTACCTATCCCATAGTCATCCTATAGTCATGACCATTGGGGCACCACTGAAGAGATCGCAACCAGCTTCCTCCATCCCTATTGGCTGCCTTTTCTTCCGTTCTCTGTCAAGATGATCCTACAATGCTTCCATAACATTGAGGTCCGAGCTCTGGGGAGGCCAATCTATAACTGATATTGTTCCATTGTGTGTTTTTCTATCCAGGTATGTTTTTACTGCATTGGCAGTGTGTTTGGGATCATTGTCATTTGGAAAAATTAAGGCAATCAGACACTTTCCAGATGGTATTGCATGGTGGATCAAAATCTGATGGTACTTTTCTGTGTTCATAATTCCATCAATTTTGACAAGATCCCCAACACTACTGGCTGAAATGCAGCCACAAACCATGACAGAGCCTCCACCGTGTTTTACAGATGGCTGTAGACACTCG
>VUQI01057788.1:0-14010 GCA_015106735.1 Paratilapia polleni
AACTCTGCTGCTCAACCCACAAATGCATTTTCCTTACAAATGTGGCACCATTTAAAGGGAAATAAACAGGCTTTCCAACGCTATGAGATTTATTGCCAAGAAGCATTGTTACAACAAAGAAATAATCGACCAAACACAAATTTCCTTACTTTTTGTGATAAGTTTAGTTGTCAGCCAGTTGAGTCCTCTATTGCAAAGAGATGCATCACAGGCGAGTTGCGCTCATTGGCGCAGACTGATTGATTACAATGTGTTGGCAAGCTGAATGCTAAACAATTCATTATAATCACTGGGCAACCACCTATTTTTCCTAGTTGCAAGGAGGTTGTCATCCTATTTTTACTTTAGTGTGACTGAGCCATAACATTATATCAAGAAATAGTAAATGGACACTTTCAAGGTGTCCCATCAGCATTGAACCTGAGTGGTACTAAGTAGCAATGTTTTCATGAGCAGGGTATGTGTTTTTTTTAACTTCATGGTTTCCAGTAATTTCATCCAGTGATGAACAAAAAAACCCATTAAACGTCCAAGGCCTGAAATGTACAAGTGATGCATTTGGTGTTTCTCACCAAAATGCATCACAGGATACCTGTAAGTCTCAATTTAGGCTAATGAAAAAGATGCATTGTTGTGCAGCTTTAAACTTACATTGTCTTTACTCAATGAAGAGCTGATTAAAGCTTTTAACATTATTAAAATCAATCTTGTGCTGTAAAAGAACAGAAGAGTAGCAAATGATGTCATAATCTATTAAAGTAATGACAATCACAGTTTACATTTAAGCACACTAAAACAAGATGAAAACAACTGTTGTAAAGTGATTAATTAGACTGACCTTGATGTTACAAGTTGTAAATTGTGTGTGTGTCTGCTGCAGCCTTGTGTCCTGGGGAGGCGGAGCTGCTGCCGGGCACCTTGTCTGAATCATGTTCATTACCCCTGCTACTGGAGCCCTAATGTGGCTTTATGGGGAGCGTGTGGCGTCCCACAGGACAAATTAGGCCGCAGATTGCTACATTTGAGGAATAAAAGTGGCCATTCAAAAAGCAGATTGTTCCAATTTTGTCATTAGTTTTACTGCTGGGCCGACAGAGGATGGATGTCTGAGGTGGCTATTAGATATTTGTTTGAAAGGTTTTGTTCTTAAAAGCTATAAAGCCAAATTGGGAAGTAAAATTGGTAAGTTTTGATCTTGCAATTGTCCATTTTATTTTTCCTTTAATATTTACATATATAAATCTTGTATATTCTGTAAAACCATAACCACGGCTAGAAGTGAAGGGCACAAGCCCAGAATAAAATATAATATAATATACACTGCCACTGTCTTAACAGAACAGGACATAAACTCAGTTGCTCTTATAGATTAACAGATACACATTATCTAAGGATTAGATTCAAGCCTTGAGAAAATACACAGAAAAAAGTAGCAGCAGGCCACCACCAATGAACACTAATTATCTGTGTCGTTCCTGTGTCGTTGTGTGTGCAGTTTGCAACCCTTGTGAAAATGTTATGTTAGCAAGGCTAAGGATTGGGTGTCAGCATGGGGGTCTAGAACCAATGGGGGACACGAGGGAGTGCTGAGCATTGCTGAAGAATCCACTGAATGAATTCTAAGCTGTTCTGTGTCCATTGTATATTGACTTTATTATTATGTACTATGCAGTTAAGAAAAAAAATCAATGAAAATACAGTACAATGTACTGTTTGTTCCATATTAATTTTATACTGATGTTGTTCCGTATTTTTTAAGCACACATTTACCATTTACAGAAAATTACGTTAAAAAAATGTGGAATAACAATATATAATTATGTGACAAAGAAAAGGTGAGGGTTTCTAATTAACTTTTTCCACACTTCTATTGACATTAGTGTAACAGCATCTTACATATGCAATCTATGGCTTTAACATACCTCTACGAGAAACGCTGAATTCATTTAAAGTTCTATCCTGACCTGCTGTTGAGATGTATTTCAAACCTAAGCTACTTCAAAGTTAATCTTTCATCTTTCTTCTGTTCTATTTTGTGCATTGTTCGATTCTATAAACACTTTCTGTATACCTTTAATGATGCTTTTCTATTGCCTTTGCCATTTGATAGTGTTGGTAATTGCTTATATCGCTGTTGCTGTTGCCACTGCAGCTGGAACATGCCGTGTTATTTAACTATCAGTATGTTTGCTTATTGGACACTGTAAAAATGAACAGATTGGTTCAACTTAAAATAATTTGTAAACTTTTATGTTCATTAAACTGAAAAATGTTCTTGTTGTTCGCACATGTATCCGAGCACCTTAAACTTTGAATAATAGGTTGCATTGGTAAAGTTGATGCTGATGAACTGATCAGCTTTATGTTCTAAAGTTTAAGTTTTAAGTCAACAAGTTCTTTAGTCATACAAATAAGATGTCAAGTTTTACAAACTGAAGAAAATCTAAGTTGTACAAATGTGAAAACCTAAGCTTTTTAAACTAAGCATCTTGTTGAATTAACTTATCTTTTAAAGGCAGCCAAATTATTACTACTTGTTTAATGAAACTTTAAAAAATAATTGAATGTATCATAATACCAATAGATATTGTGATTCCAAACAATTTCTTGAAATTCAATAGAGATTTATTTCAATAAAATAATCAAAGTAGGGTCTGTTTTTTGCTTATTTGTTGAATTAAAGGGGATTTGTTATACTTTTCCTAATTGTTTGTTATATATATTGTTACAGTGGTGGATGCTCAAATGAAACATGGACAAGTTTCAACTAAGAAGAGGTCAGCTCAAGCTTCAGACTGTTCTAAATGCTTCTGTTCTGATAGTTTTTCTACTCTTGGCTCTGTATGAGGTCAGTGAAAGGAGATGTCCTTAATATGACTTAATATAACAGCTATGGCTGTGAGTACAGAAACCCCACCCACCTACTGTTAAAACCTTCTGTTACATGGGGCAGCCAGTCAGAAGAAAGCTGGCTTAAAGGGAAGGGTAAGGGAGCTAAAATGGCTTATTTTAGACCCCAGTCACACAGGCCTAGAAACTGGTCAGTGACCATCTGGCAACCACCGGTTGCGAGGGAAAAATGTGTGTTCCCCAAGTGGTTGGCAAGTGGTTGCTGACAGTCATTATATGAAATTGGTTGCAAAGGGCCTTTAGCAATCGGTTTCACTGCGACTCCCAGCAACCACTCGCAAACCAGTTGGGAAATACAACACAGTCCTTTGGGTGACTGGAACCTAACACAGAGGTTGAACTGAGCAGCTGCACCAAGACCCAATATAAAATAATTAATGATTACTTAGAACTGTAAGTCATGCAGAGCTACTCTAGTAGAGTTCAAGAGTAAAAATTTGAGCCTGGGAATGAGCACAACAGGTCCTTGTTAAATACCAGTAAATTCAAAGTATCACATAAATAGCCTACAAATGCGAGGTTCCTGCAAAGTTAATATTGCCATGAAGCTAGTCTCCTCATTGATTTGATTTTATTGATTTGTCCTACCTTAACCCTAACCTGCAACAGTCTAATATAACAAGAGACAATAAAAGGATTCAGACGAAAGATACTTGAGTAACCTATTTCACTGGTGAAAGAACCATAGGTGGGGTTTTTTGTGTTACTCCATTAGAAGCCTCTGTCTCAATCATAGTCAAGTTATCTGCAATGATTCTCTGGCCAGTTTTTGTAGCTGATCTGTCCTAGTCCACATGGTGGAGATGTGCTGTCAGAAATCTCCTCTCTGCATGACTCTCTGACTGCTTAAAACCCTGGAAGAAAAGCTGTGCGAACCAGCCAGACTATCAGACTCCAAGAGCACTGAGACCCCCCAACCCTCATCATTTCCCTCCTTCCACATTAGTCAAAGAGCCCTTCTTCTACATGCCAGCTGACTGCAGGAGGAAAGAGAGGACAGCAAGGGGAGAAAAGAGTGGCCTGTGGAGGGCAGAGGGCTGAGTAGATAAAAACACTGAGTTTTAAGCATCTAACCTCTGATTACGCCAGTGTGTATATTCTCTAAATGACCATTCAACAAAGGTGCAACACATATAATACCTTACTCGAGAAGGGTAGGGCTGCTGTTTCGCAGTAGCAAGCTGCAGCTGCTTAAGATCTGACTCAATTCTGCTTTTGTTACTTTATTTTTATGCATTGTTATGGCAGATGGACATCAGAGTGACCTGTGTTCGTGTCTACTGTTGCAGCACAGAAATCGTCCAACAACCAACCAATGACAATGCATGCAGGAGAAGCTACACAATCTCTGCAGGGACCAGGCCTCCATTTCTTGGTATCGTTTAAAGCTGGTGGCAGGGAGAGGAGATGTAAGCTTTGTGTAAGGAAGAAGTAGTGCTAGGCTAAAAGCAAATCCTAGCTGGTCGTCTCTTCCATTATTCCAGCTCAATGGTTGCTTGAAACAGGTTCAGCCATAACCATACTGCTTACAGTTTTATTCATTGACTGCCTATCCTCTAATATGATTGGCAAGCAGTGAGAATCAGACTGCAGGAAATATGAAATTTGGGGAGCGCTATTTCTTCTTCCTCTCATGTTAGACTGAGTGATGACTGGGTGTTACATTGACTCACTATTTTAACTTGAAATACAAAGTGGTAGCTGGTTAGCATGCTAACTTCAGTAGATATCTGTTGCACAGGGCTATACTCTCTGCTCAGATTCAGCCAAATGCTGCAAAACTGATTGGACAGCACTTCACAGTGCAAATGGAAAAGCACCAAACCATACTGCTAAAGCAATCCAAGAGTCTTCAGGGTTAACCCTGAAGGTACCTGGATAAAATGAACTCTTGCTACAGGCCTCTGATTTCAACCCAACAGAGCATTCTTTTCAGTTATTAAATACAAAACTGAATTCAGAGAGACCCACAAACAAACAGTGACTGAAGGTGGCTGGAGTAAAGGCCTGACAGAATATCTCAAAAACACAGCATTTGGTGATGTCCATGGGTTCTAGACTTCAGGCAGTCATTGACTGCATAGGATTTTCATCCAAGCATTAAAAATAATCCTTATATTTAGAATTATGTTAGTTTGTCCAATTAATTTTGAGCCTCTAAAGATCTATGATTAAATTATTAAAAATGTCCTTAAACAGTTAAAAATGTTCCTAAACAATTAATGCAAAATCTTTCTAAAAGCCCTTGAATTAAAGCTGAAAGTCTTCACTTCAGTCACATCGTGATAGTTTGATTTAAAATCCACCATGATGGTGTGCAGATGCAAAACTACAGCAATTGTGGCTTTTGTCTTTTTCAGTCTTTATGAATCCAAAATCACAAAGGCAGTTTAGGCAGCTGAAGTCTCAAATGAAAGGAGGTTTGAAACTAACTCAGCATTGCTTCCAGTAAAAAAACGAATTTCCTTAGCTTGCGGTTTCTGTGTGATTACTTAATATTTCGAGTCTGGAGGCTACTATATCAAAAATTTAGGCTTCACTGTTTCAATTCTCAGCAATACTAATTAAGATAGTGTTATATTTGCCAAAGACATGAGAGCTGGATGCTGATTTCAAAGATCATTAATCCCTATGGAAATTGCTCACTGGAGTAAAATGTCCATCATGTTACAGCAGGTTTTCTCACACTTCCTTACCATTTGAGACTTCCGCTGGCTAAGCTGCCATATCAGCTGGAAAAATTGATAGTCACGAGCTAAAAATGAGAGTCTACAACCAATAAATGTTCCAACAAAATGAATACGAAAAGTTTCGCAGGCAGTAAGGTATACTTCTACAAAAATATGAATTTATTCAGTTAAATGAGCTAAAATATTTGAGAAAGCAAAGCTGCCGCAATGAAATATTTCTACCATCAACTTCAGGGTCAGACCTAAGTAAGACACACACACACCAGTCCTCCATTTCCTCACATCACATAACACCTGAACCTCACGCACAAACAAACACAAGTGCCCAAAGTGTTAAAGACGAGACCCACCTGCTAATCGCTCAGACAATCTGGCTACTGTAACCAGCAGATACACATGGATAACACATACACACACATAATTAATGAACACACATATTACTAGTGCACACACTTGCCATGGGCGCTTTCCACACATGCGGTTTACCCCAATGTTTCGTCCCCCATGGGGTGGAACATGTTCTTTCAGCACAGTGCACCCTCACATCCTTTGCTGAACTAGCAGCACTATTGCTAATAAGGCAGAAAAATAAATATGGAAAGTCAAATTATACTCTGAGTCATATTGCATCGCGTGTTAAGTTGACACACGATAATAAGTCATTCACGTGTGCTACCGACGGTTCTGATTAATGAAACAGGATGAAAATACTTATTCAATTTGGGCTTTTGGATCCACGCTGAAGGTGACACACAATTAAAAAAATAAAACAAAATGAGAAAACCAGTAAAGAAAAACATTTATTTTATGACGAGGACGTATGTGGAGTCAGATGAGAGAGCGCTGTGTTTAGAGGAAGGGGATGTTGGAAGGTTGACGAGTGAAACTCTAGAACAGGATGCATCGGGGACGTGTCAAAGCTAAGCCTGATGGAATAACTGGCACCTTTTTGGTATGTAGTAGCACAGGGACAAACACACAGATACAAATACGCACAGATTTTGCTGCTAGACGGGCAGGCGTCCATCACTCGCATCGCTCCTCTCCTACCTCTCCTGCCCTGGCAAATTAGCAGGAATTTGTTGGGGAGGGCCGATTGTTTTCTCTTTAAACGGGGCTTGTTTTCGCTGGGGAAGTCTCTCTCTTGCATGAATATTGTGTGAACTGAGGTGAATGGAGGCCTTCATAAGCTGCGAGGTGGCTGTGGTCTCCACTGCCACGCTGCCAGCCACGCGTCCTCTCCCACAACTCTCATGCTGATTGGCCCACCTGGAGGTAGGACTGTGCAGAGCAAGGGCTTCAGCAAGTTTCAAACTGCAGACGGCTACAGAATGACTTCATTCAAGTAAGTGTAAACAACTGGTTTACCAGTTATTACTGTGTGGGTAAATTAATAAAATATTAGAATTAGTTATTTGTTGCTTAACTCCTGTTGTTGGAAATGGCAATGAAGGTCGCACTGGAGAGTGATACAAATCAACAGTAAAACAAGACCTTGGAGAGAAATGTATTCGATGGAGAGTATTCTGGGACTTAAATGGCTTCAATAGTGATATCCACTTGGCAAAAATTGCAATTTTATTGGCCAATTAGCAATTGGATGTTTTAAAACCATAACATCTTTGCAACAATGGCACACAGGAGCATTTGGTGGAGTTGCCACACTAACACCTTTGTCAGTCCATCTGTCATAACTTACCCTGTACCCCTATTTTGTTGTGTCAAAATACAAGAGACAACTGTTTGCAGTTGCATCTTTTTAAAAACTTTGAATGAAGTTCAGCGCTGCAAGCCCATCCCTGAAATATCTTTAACTTTTACAAAGTTCTACCTTCAGAGAAGGAACTTTTGGGGGTATGTCTGTGTAGGTTCTCAGTTATCCAGGTTGTGGTAGGCTAAGGTGCTTGAGTTGAAGGCAGCTGTACTTCTTTTGGGTACTTGATGTTTCACCTCCCATCTGAATGGCTTCTTCAGTTCTAAAAGCTGATGGGGAGTCCCAGGTACTTAACCTCTAGTGTCTAGACAATGCCAGAACATGTCGGAATATATTTGTGAGTCATCAGGACATGTCAGGACATGTTTGTGAGTCACTGCCCCACCGAAGCATCATGTGAGTTGTTAAGATCACATGGGTTGAGGTGTGAATGGCAGTTAAATCGCCTGAGAAGGGATCTCAGGACTGCTTTATAGGTGGCTAATAGTTAATGTCGTTGTTGAAGGGTTTATTCTGCCCAAAACCTCTCTGTTCCTTCTCTGGAAATGCAGGTACCAGGAGCTTATTCCCTCAAAAGGTTATTGACTGAAGTGTTTCCATTGGCCAGCATTAAGTAAGATTTGGATGAATCCAACCACTATGTCAAAAAGCACCTACATCCAGTTTGCTATGATTCACTCAGCTGGACAATGGATGTATTAAAAGAGCCAAATCTGGCATGGTGAGTCAGCCCTGCTCCCTATTCGTCCCAACAATTTGTCCTGCCAACTGCAGGAGAAAAACATAAAGTACCAGAATGTAATGTAATTAAAAATCTGGTTTGTATGGGTGACATCAACTCAATGTAAAGTCTAAAGAATGAGTACCTGATTATTAATAAAGAGTTGCTACTACTTCTAGTTATTGTATTTGTCGCTTACAATGGCTACAAATGAGCAACTGTGCCTTTGGATTGCATGTGAAATTTCTACCTTGTCTTTCTGTCTTTATTTCTTTTACTTTAATTTTAATTGACATATGTTGCACATGATGCTTGATTCTATATCCATATAAACATCTTTATCCAGTGGAAATTATTCATATACTAACAATGCTAGTTATAAGAAACTGACCTCTAAATAAAGTGAACAATTAAGAAACAATTATGTTGCTAACACAGAAAATAACAACAAGAGGCACTTTCAGGAGTTAAAGTGGGTTGGAGGAATCCAGAAAAGCCTTCCAGCACCTTCAGCTAATGAGTAATTAAATCTTATAGGCAGTTTAATACCAGATAATTTCTCATTGGCTGCAGTCTGGCAGTGCTCCTAGCTGATGCTGCTGAGACTGTTCATGGTCCTGCCAGCCACACCCTTTCTTCCGTGTCATCCCTGTCCTGCGTTCATGCTGCAGAAGTCAATAAAGTTGTTTCTGTGCAGTTTGGCACTGAATCTGTCTGCTAGCTAAATGTAGAGTTGCTGTATTTTCTAGGTAGAAAAAAAATTGATGTGTGATACTCTCAGAGACGGAGAAAGATGCAAGAAAGATAGGACAGGAGAGGAAGATGAGAGATTTTTTTTTTTAAATCACAACGGATCTATACATGGGGTGATGCTGAGGTTATCCAGTTATTTCATATAGAGAAATGTCTTTGACAACAAATTAAATCACAATAAGTAATTCAAAGTTTATATTGGAAAGTAAATACAGGTTAAACTGGTTAGTTTGTATTATCATGGTGCAGTTTACAGTGATGTGATGCCTGTACACAAAGAAAGTAAATCTGCTGGAGCTCACAATAGAATTTATTACGTGACTCATTTCTAAGCGAGTCATTTTTCCACGCTGCACCTGCGTTCCTCTACCTGCCAGAATGTAATATGGTATCCCCTGGGTGCATTTATATCCATTGAAGCACCAACTCCATAGTTCTTTTTTTAACCTTTCTTGCAGTAACATCTAGCTAAAAACCCATTCCTTTTTTCAAGCCATATTGATTAGCCCACAAACTAATAGGGCTTATGGAAAATTGTGTTTTTTAGAGGTTTCTTACATAAATATTGAATAAAAAAAAAAAATTCCTTAAAGAACACAACCAAACACATGAAGTGAGCCACATGACATACTATTTTTCGCGAGGCTTTTATTATTTGCAGTTTTACAAATGTCCGTGGGATTTTCCTTATGCTTACTTATTTTCCTGACACATGCAAAAGCTGCATAAAAGTCAGCTCAAAATGAGATTGTTGTGCCTTTCCATTATGACCCTATGGCGACCTTTCAACATATTTTTTTTAACTGTGTCACGAGTGAGACATGTTTCTGGGCTTAGAGCACAAATTAATATCGAATGATGAACAGCCACATCGTCTCAGCCACTCAGCTTCTGTTGCATGGACGAGAGGACCTCCCGCGTGCTCCTCAAAAGCAGTATGCTTCATTTAACCTTTCTTCTCACTCACACAGTTACATGCATTCATACCTGGTATGTGTCCAGTAACCACCCTCTTCTGACACTGGGCACTGAGCAGTCATGCTAGGTTGAGTGCCTTGCTTAAGGGCTGGCCTCTCCCTTACACATATACACTCCATCGACTTGGTTTTTGCAGCTGTTTTTGGCGTCTAAGCCTCAGCAGTTCAGGTCTGACATTTCTATTAATCATATTCACATCCCAGCTAAATCTCAGTGTTAGATGCTTGCACTAGTTTTCCAGAAGGACCCACACACTCACTGTCATGTTCCCCGTAGTGATCATCCCTTGTGACAGGTGTGTTTACATGTATTCTCTGAGGCAGCTAATGAGAAAAGACTGAGTGGAACATGACGTTTTGAGAGATTTATGGGTATTTTCTTTCTTATGCGCAGCATACACAGCAGTGCACATGCAGTCAGTCCGGTCTGGGGGAATTCTGAATTGCATCTGCTCTGAGTCAAGCAGGTGGATGTTCATGTGTGTGGCAACAGGGGAAAGAGAGACTGATAAAAAGTCAATAGAGGCAGGAAGATGATGTGTTAGTGGTGTCAGTTTACCCATGTTCACTGTTTATATCTTGTCTTCTCAAGTGTGTTGGTTGGCGCTTGTGCAGACCAGTAAATGTGAGTGTGAATGCTGACCGCAGTTGGAAGTGTATCCACATCAGTGTCCTCGCTTCACAACATTGTGGCTGAATCACAGCAGTGTCTGGCCTCACACACATACACACACCCTGCTCTCACTTCCAGTAAAAGAAGTTAAAGAAACAAACATACTGCTTCTCAATCTACACACACATCCTCATAGAACCCCGCGTGTGCATTTCTTTCACCCTAGCTTCTACTTCTAATTGTCAGAATCCCTTTTTTTTGTACCTTAATTATTTTTCACTTAATAGGACCAATCAATTTTTTTCCCACCTCGGTTCATTCTTATAGCAGCACCCAGGCCTTTTTGTATCCCACACACTGGCTCAGGTGTTAAATCAATGAGCAGAAACTATAAAGAAGAGAATCAAATCCCCTTTTAGCTTATCTTTAATCACTATCACAGCCTTAGGGAAAAAAAACAGTGTAAGGTCATTTTTAATTAAACATTTAAATATTTGATTTACAGGAAGTTTACCCATATCAAATTCTACAAGTTCTACTAGCGACTGCCTCTCTGCTAGCTAGGCTAGTTGACATTTAGGCTAACAGGACAAGATTATCTGGAACTCCTTTTTTTCACCATAATAATTTTTATTTAAAATATTTATTTCTGTCTTAATCAAAAAAATTAATTACTGCAATTTTGGTGCAACAAAATATTTTTTTATTTAAAGAAGAAGGGAAATGTGAGAAAACGTACTTAAACTAAGAGTGGTTTACTAGCTAGCTTAAACTAGCCAGAGTTAAATAGCTACACTGGTTTTTATGTCTGTGTTAGCCCAAGAGCTTCATGATTGCACACTGTACAGTATCCAGGTACTCCATTTTATAATATACAGCATTATATGCTTGTAAAGGTATAAGTTGCTAATAATCCTGAGACTGTGTAAATATTACAGTACTGTACAAAAGTCTTGATCTACCCCTCATTTTTAAAAAATATTTTGCTAGGAAAATAGGAAACAGATGCAGAAATTTATTGAAACATGTGCAAACATACATGGAAATACAGTGTGTAAGGCAAAAACAGAGTCCGTACAATTCTAACAAGCTTAAAAGTCAGTATTTGGTATGACCACCTTTATTCTTCAACACAGCCTGAACTCTCTTAGGCAATCTTTCTTTTAATTTCTTTAAGTAGTCTTCAGGAATAGTTCTCCAGGCTTCTTGAAGGAAACTCCAAAGCTTTTCCTTGGATGTTGGCTGCCTTTTGCTCTGTTCTCTGTCAAGATGATCCCACACTGCTTCAATAATATTTAGGTCCAGGCTCTGGGGAGGCCTATCCATGACTGACAGTGTTTCATTGTGTGTTTTTCTGTCCAGATGTACTTTTGAAGCCACTGCCAATCAGACACTTTCCAGATGGTATTGCATGGTGGATCAAAATCTGATGGTACTATTGTACTGTTTGACAACTTTGACAAGATCCCCAAACCATGACAGAGCCTCCACCCTGTTTTACTGACTGTTGTACCTCTCCCCTGACCTCCTCTGTACATATTGATGATGTACATATTGATCCAAATTTAGATTCATCACTCCATAAGGCCTGTTGCCACTGATTTTCAGTCCAGTTCTTGTGTAATTTGGCATACCTCTGCCTTTTCTCCCTGTTTCCCTTCCCAAATAATGGCTTCTTGACAGCCACCCTTCCAGGGAGACAATTTGTGACAAGGCTTCAGCGAACAATAGATGGAACAACTGAAGGGCCAGATGCATCTTTCAGGTCCTGTGTCAGGTCTTTGCTTGATTTTTTTTCCTTTTTCTTAAAGACATGACTTTCAAATACTGTTAAATATTCTGTTTTTTAGGCCTGACACTTCTTCTTTTGTCCTTCACTTTCTTAAAAATCTTTTAAGGACACACTGCACACCATGCCAAGATATCCCAGGTTTTTGACTCAGTTCTTTGGGAATCACCTTGTTGGTGCAAACATACTATTTTATGCTTGTCAAACTGTTATCTTTGGCATTTTTCATAGATTCAACTAGTAACAAAGTACATCCCTTGAGTTAGATGCCTTTTTTTAATAACTGAAGGATTCATAGGTCAGTGTGAAGAAGCTTGACCAAAAGAAAAATGTTCTGAAAATGGTCAGGTACAAGGACTGGACTGAAAATGAGTGAAAAACCAGCCCATGTCCAAAGAAAAACTTTGAAAGACCTTCAGAAAGCCTGGAGAACTATTGCTTAACCTTTTAATCAAAATAAGTTCCAAGGGAGAATGCCAAAGCATAATACAAAGCAAAAGTGAACATAGAAGCCACTCTTATATTATTGATAGCTAATACTTTACAGTATCACAATATTACTATATATACAACAAATGGACCGAAGTAGAATAAAATAATTTTCCTTTTTTTTTGTCTCGGGTGTGTTTTTTTTGTGATGACAAACATAATCAAAGTGCACATTTAGCAGCTCAGGCATCTGAAATGTGATCCCCATCTATTAATTTATTCTCAAACATAACCTGACTGCGTCGGCCTCCAGGTGTTACACTGCGGCTCAGTCCATCCAGCACTCAGTGTGGCAGCTGCTGCAGCTGGGCGACTGCAGGAACCAGCTGTGTGTGTGTGTGTGTGTCCTTCCAGCCAGCTGTGAGGAGAGTGAGAGGTCTTTTCCACCAAAGTCAGCAGCACCTGGGCCAGCTCAGGGCAGGACCAGCAGCCAGACCAGGCCACCCAGCTTATCCTGTGGACTATTAGTCCCAGACTGTCTATTGTTATTTTAAGCAAAAATCCCCCTCAGATACTCTTACATCGCTCATCAGTCTGAAATGCTCACTGCATTCCACAGGTTCATATGAGATGTAGTGTTGTAATTCGCTCTTTAAAAGGACCCACCTTGCCTGAACCTGCTCCCCTGATAAACCTGCAGAGAATGAGCTATGTATATTATACAAGCAGGGGAACAGAGAGATAGCTTTTTTAAGAGAAGACATGAGAACAATTATCCACAAATGGAGAAAACATGGAACAGTGGTGAACCTTCCCAGGAGTCGCCGGCCGACAGAAATTACCCCAAGAGTGCATCAACGACTCATCCAAGAGGTCACAAAAGAACCCACAACAACATCCAAAGAACTGCAGGCCTCACTTGCCTCAGTTAAGGTCAGTGTGTGACTCCACCATAAGAAAGAGACTGGACAAAAATGGGATCCATGGCAGAGTTCCAAGGAGAAAACCACTGCTGAGCAAAAAGAACATAAAGGCTTGTCTCAGTTTTCCCAAAAAACATCTTGATGATCCCCAAGACTTTTGGGAAAATACTCTGATGAGACAAAAGTTGAAATTTTTGGAAGGTGTGTGTCCCATTACATCTGGTGTAAAACTAACACAGCATTTCAGAAAAGGAACATCATATCAACAGTAAAATATGGTGTTGGTAGTGTGATGGTCTGGGGCTGTTTTGCTGCTTCAGGACCTGGAAGAGTTGCTGTGGTAAATGGAACCATGAATTCTGCTGTCTACCAAAAAATCCTGAAGGAGAATGTCCGGCCATCTGTTTGTGACCTCAAGCTGAAGCGCACTTGGGTTCTGCAGCAGGACAATGATCCAAAACACACCAGCAAGTCCACCTCTGAATGGCTTA
>VUQI01057793.1:0-11301 GCA_015106735.1 Paratilapia polleni
TAATTGTAGTGGGAGACTGTTCCAAAGTCTTGGTGCCACAGACTGAAAAGCTCTGTCCCCCCTAGTCTTCAATCTTGTACGTGGAACAACCAACAGATTCTAAGCCTGTGATCGAAGACTACGAGCAGCAGTGTGTCTGGTAAGAAGTTGGGATAAATAGTCTGGAGCCTGGCCGTTTAGTGCTCTGTATGTAAGTACAAGAATTTTAAAACAAATTCTAAAATCTATTGGGAGCCAATGTAAAGAATATAAAATGGGAGTGATGTGAGCTTGCTTGCTAGAATGTGTTAATAGTCTGGCTGCAGCATTTACTATTACTTGGATGCGTGAAAGAGATACTTTATCTAAGCCCGTAAACAAGGCATTACAATAATCTAAGCACAATGACACAAATGCATGAATAATTTTCTCCAGTTCAGCCAAAGAGACTATATGTCGCAATTTAGAAATGTTCCTTAAATGAAAAAAACAGGAACAAGAAATACATTTCACATGTCGAAACCCAAAGAGGAATCAAATATTACGCCAAGAATTCTAATACTGGATTTAGCGTTTGAACAAAAGAAAGCAAGAGCCTGAGTGATTTTAGAATGTAACTAATGGAGGAGCTATGATCATGGTCTCAGTTTAAGATAGGGTATTTGCTGGAGAGCAAAGCACTGATCTGGGTTAAACTGACTTGAACCCCATCAAACATTTCTGTAGAGACCTGAAAATGGCTGTCCACTGACAGTCCCATCCAACCTGACTGAGCTTTAGAAGATTTGCAAAGAAGAATGTCAGAAAATCCCCCCAATCCAGGTGTGCAAAGCTTGTTGCGTCATACCCAAAAAGACTCGCGTTGGAATACTTAGGTAAATGTGATATTTCAGTTTTTTGTTTTTAATAAATTTACAAAAAATCCTACAGTTCTGTTTTCAATTTGTCATTATGGGGTACTGAATGGAGATTAATGAGAAAAAAAATTAATTTAAACGACTGTAGCATCAGGCTGCAACATAATAAAATTGAAAAAAATGAAGAGGGTCTGAATATTTTCTGAACCCACTGTATATATTGGTGCCAGTTATGTTAATCTAAGTGTAATTATAGTCTGATTGTACCATAATAGTGGGATTACTGATAAGCAGTGGTGTGCAGCGACACCCCCCCCAACTTACATACCATTTGTGCTGCCTCTTTTATTCTTTTAAATATGCCAACATCTCCTGCATCTACATGGACATCTTCACCTTTCTGCACTCCTTCCTGGCTGAAGAATTGTAAAATATTATTACTTCTATAGTACTACCAAAATTATTTATGATTAGCTGACAAGAACGAGTGGTGAAGGCATTCTTTCATACCATTCCTTTAGCAAAAGAAGTAATAAAACACTATGAAAACACCTCACTACACATAAAACTGTATTTTTGAAAATTGTACATAAAATATCAAAAGTAAAAATAATTATTCTGCAGAAAAATGTTCCCCATTAGTGTTAAGTGGATTAATATTACTGTTGCAGATGTTTAAGGTTGAGCTCATTTTAACCATCATATTCTATAAAATAGTATGTTTGTAGTGGCTGTTCTGTGAGGACCACAGATATCTGAAAAAAAATAGTTGTTAATGGGCTCAGAAAAACAGACCTACAGTACATCTTGATTTAAAAAATGTATATTAAAATACAATAATAAGGAAAAGATCAGTTGAATTAAAAGGCTTGAGCACTGTGTGACATGGTTAACTGTCAATATCTACAGGGGGACTAAAATATTAATGAAAAATGAAGGTGGAATGTTGGCAAAACAGTTGGTTAAACTGTCATGGTAAAGCTGACATCCCCTCTCCATCATCATCAAGGCTTTCCTTGCTAACGTACTAAAGGAGTTATTAACAACTTTCTCACACACCATCTTCATGCTGTTTGAGATGAAAGGAGAGAGATCACTTTCACTTTGGTATGTTTCAATTAATGTTATTTGATGTTTTTAGATTTGACTAGGCAAGCACTGCTTGGCTTGCTTGTCCTGACAGAATGCCACTGCTGATAAGGCTATTAACTGATAGTTGCCTTTTTTCCAGCTTTCTCTCTTGGCTTTAAATAGACTTTATATTTATTGCTGTTTTTTAGTCTTAATGACCACTTAATCCATTGAGAGCACACACTTTTGTACTGCACTTTTCCTATCATTGATTGTGATTGGCCAAATGCTTCATTTCATGTGAACATGCTCATATCAAATTAGAAAACCCTGAGTTTATTTGTAGAGTTCATACCCACCTTTGTATGACTGCTAGCCTGATATTTAGGAAAGTGAAGCCAGATATGGAAAAGATATCCTAGGTATGCTGAACCTGATCTCTAGTACAGACACAGGCTTCACCATAGTGGAATGTTTTCCTCAAGCACCCCTTATCCTAATTAAATGGTCAGCTCACCCAAATTATGGGTTCATATTCATCTTCCAGATAAATTGTATTTACTGTGGTGATCCCCAGACTGTTATTATTACATCAAAATTTTTATGATCCTTATGTGGGTTATGTGGGATCCCTGGGTTTTGAGTTGGAATTCTTGCTTGTTTATTAGGTGTTCTTAGTTTTGGTTATTGTTTAGGCTTGATCTTCATTTACTCCTGAGTATTTTTGAGCCTTTAGTCCTTGTTATATTTCAGTTGTAGTTACTGTTTGTAGTTATGGTATTTATTAGTTCACTCTGTGTTTCCTCTGTCTAATCCTCCTATGTATTTTCTCCTATGTCAATTTTAATTCAATTCGATTCAATTTTATTCATATAGCGCCAAATCACAACAACAGTCGCCTTAGTTGTGATTTGTGTCTGTCTGTTTAATGTGTCTGTTTCCCTGTTTTAGTTATTGTCTCTCACTTTCTGTTTTATTTAGGTAGTCATTTGTTTCCTGTGTCTTCTGTTTAGTTTTACTTTCCCCCATCTTGTGTTCTTGCTTTCATTCTCTACAACTGTGTCTCGTTACCCTCCTGTTTCCGCTTCCCTGATTACCTCAAGTGTGTATAAATAGTTCTGTCCTCCCCTCAGTCTTTATTGCAGTGTCTGTTTTACTTCACAGTGTGTTTCTCTTGTGTACTCCTGTGATTTGGATTTCTGTGGCCTCACTTGAACTTTGTCTTTCTTGCATCTGCCTAATAAAATGGTTCACCTCCTTGGAGAACTGCTATTTCCTGAGTTGGCATGCAAACACACCTGTGATAGTAAACCTGGAAAACATTATACCTTTCAAACATGTTGGCATTGGGCTCATGGACAGCCTCAGAATACTAGCATGGTTGTAGCTGCATGCTGTGATACCAACAAGCAAACAAAGGCCTCAGCACATAAATGCGTAATCCAACATACTTAACTCTTTCCCCCTTGGATGCTTACTAGGTGTAACCCTTGGAAAAACCCGGAACCTGTTCTAATGGTTGTCAAACCATGTCTTTATTGATATACACTGAGGTGTCAAAACTCGCCATTAAGGGTACAGGGGAGGTTGTCAAATGTTGTTTCTGTCTAGGAGAAAAGATAAAAATAAATGGGAAAAAAGTCCAAAATTCATTTGCTACACCCTGAGCACAAGGGAGTGTTCCCTTTCTGAAATCTACACGGCATCATTGTATTTGTCTTTGACAACTTCAAGCACCGTTTTCATTTCTCTCATGTCGTTGATGGTGGCTAGGTCAAGACATTTCTCCCTGCAGATACTTTGTGCTTCATAACAGGATTTTGGAATAAGACAAACTGAGGCTAGAGGACATGTGAAGACTGAAAACACAGCCCTGTGGAAGAAAAATCATCCACAAACTAAACACTTATGGCAAACCATTTTAAACCACACTCCTGTGTGATAAGGATATCTACAATATAGCTTTAAGATTTTAAGATGGTTTGCAAAAATGCTCACTGAAAAGTCAATTAATGAAAATTTATTTTTAAGCAGCTTTTCAGTGAAATGTGCATTCAGTGAAAGTAAAGACATTTCAGATGCTATTACAAATTCTGATATTTCACTGTTATGTTTACAAAATAAAAGCAGTAATACTGACCTGAAAGTAGTACAATTAGATGTATAATCCTTGTCATAGCTTTTATGATTCATTTTATTACACCCAGGTGAGATTCTGTTCACCAGACTTTTGTCAGACTTTTTTTGTCTTTGTCTCTATGCTGTGTACAGTTATGAATTAATCATTGATACATTTTTCGGAATTAATAAACTGATTACAGTGTGTGATGGCAGAAAGTAAAGAAACTCACCAAATATTTCTCCAGTCTTGATTTGTCAGTGAATTCTTGCTTTTGCTCTTTTTCCACTTCAGTGCGTGTAATATCCCAATCATGCAAATGCTTTTCTCATAGAATGCAAAACAGCCCTGCTCTTTGTTCATCCCCTGCAGTGGTAAGTACCAGTGTGATTAGGAAAAATGTGAGTTTAGACAGTATTTAGTTATGAAATAACTCTGTTGATGTCTGTAACTTTTGTGTTTGTGTTTTCAAACATTATTCTGAAGTATTGTTATAGAGTTCCATCACTTGCTATCGCTGAAGGAAGTGCTTTGCCAAAGTATAATGAGTTATGAAAAATGATGTTACAGCTTTCAAAACATTTCAAAGGGGAACTATTATGCTTCTTTGGATTTTCTGTCATATTTATATACTGTTACAATGGTGGCTGCTCATCTTAAACATGGACAAAGTTTCAAATAATGAAGTCAGTGTATGTTCAGGTAACCCCTGTGACTCAAAAGCTCAGGCTTCAGACTGCTCTTCTACTCTTGGTTCTGTGATTTAAAAAAAAATACAAAAACCTTGTCCTAAATATCGTATTCTCAGTCTATGATCACAGAAACCCCACCCACCTACTCTTCAAACCTTCTGTTTTTAAGGGACAGCCAATCAGAAAGAAAAAACGTTTCAGACAGTCAAATTCCAGAAGGCAATTCCAGAAGCTCAGTGGAGCAATTTCTAAACAATTACAGATTCCCAGATCATTAGATCAAACAATTGTACAAAAATACAAGTTATTTCCATGTGTCACCACTTTTCCAAGGTTTGGAAGAAGACCCAAACTGTCACCCTCAAGACAAAGAGTGAGTTATCTGGCCACAATGACAAGAGGCATGTTTGGAGGAGTAAAGGTGAGGCTTTCAAACCTAAGAACACTGTACCAGCTGTCAGGCACTGTGGTGGTAGCATCATGCTCTGGGACTGTTTTGATGCCAGTGGTACTGGTACATTGCACAAAGTGGATGGAATAATGAAGAAGGAGGACTACCTCCAAGTTCTTCAACTTCACCTCAAATGAACAGCTAGACAGTTGAAACTTGGACAAAGTTGGGCCTCTCAACATCCCTGGGGTTCTGGGTGTCACAGAGGTGGCAGTTCACTTCCAAGCCATAACAGAGGCATAAGTTATTGGAACTATATATGAATGTATGATAAATAAGGATTATTTTAAATTGTGAATCATGCAGAGCTACTGCAGTAGAGTACAAAAATAAAAGTATGGATTTGGAAATGAGCATAACAGGTCCCCTCTAGACAAAAACGGTTCATTAAAAAGTAATGATGAATAATAATTCTTTAAAAGAATATGATTATTTTTGGATTCACTTCCCTCGAATGTCCATTATCATTATTATTTGAGAAGCAAAGTCTTGTGGTTAACTGACTGTGATTGCACCACATTTAAAACACCAAAAAAGAATCCAGATCAGAACTGATGAAAAAATAGTTTAACAGTCTAACTTCACTGTTCAGTAAAACTTAGTTCATAGGCATTTAAAGTTTTCTGTAATCATTTTCTAACATCCATAACGTGTGTGTGCTAAGTCAGCAGCTGCTTCTGACATTGATACAGTCTGAATAAAAGTAGCAAAACCCAACCTTGTGTGTAGTTTGAGGTGTTTGCTCAATAGTTTAACAGACATCTTTTTGGACTATATGAAAAATGCTGTTTTGGGCCACAGGGATTAGTGGAATAGAGATTTCTGTTGTAATAACATGAGTGATCACTTAAAAAAATGGCAGCAAGGCTGAGTTTTGACGCAATATCCAGGACATCCAGGTTTTTTTTAAATGTCAGCTAAGAAATTGGTCTAATTTTTGTGGGGTTTTATATTGCTGAGGAAACACAGGTGTTATGTTTATCCTCCAATTATTGTTTTTAGCTCATCTGGCCAAAGAAATGATGAGCTCATGCTATGGCATCTGTCATCCATTGGTCCACAATTCACAAGAATTGCTACTCCTCCTACAGTATTGGCATAATTTAATCAAACTTACACAAAACAATCACCTAATGGGTCACCCAAAGTGTGCTCAAAGTCAAAGTCACATTTGTCATCCTCAATGGATTTTAAATCTCATTAGTTTATAAAATGCAGCAAACCAGTGATAAGAAAACTTACTACTTGCTTTCTATACTTCACACATTACAATAACCTGTGAAGTGTGATGGATCATGAGCTGAATGAGCTACTACATAGTTCTGGTTCCATCATACTTATTATCCTGCTCTTGTTCTCTGGTTTATCCCCAGTGCTTGGTGGTGAGATTTTTTTGTCTTTCCTCCATGAGCACCAATAATTTTTTTCTCTCTGGCTTTTTGCAGTTTTGTTTATTATTCATTAGTTTTGTTTATTAACATTAGTTTAGGGGAGAGGCATGAATCTAATGCATGACTGGTTCAAGGCCTTCTCTCTCTTTATTTAATATAAGGAACTATACTAAATCCCAAACCTGAATACTAAAGGGAATAAACAGGAACTGAAACTAAGATACTAAGTAAGAACATGAAAATCAAGCATAAACAATACACAATTAAAAACCAAACAGAACACTAAATAATAAAGAATTCAAAAGTAAAAAAAAAAACAAAAACTCAAAACTCTGGGTCCAAGACCCAGGACCACGACAATTAGTCCTTTTAACTAAAGGTTTTGCAGCTTGTAAAATTGGTGTGAAAAGAATCAATTAATTGCATATATTTTAACAGTTTTGTCAAATAATCAAACCCAAAAGCATTAAATATAAATTTACTTATGTGCAAATGATTTAAATTATTTTTTTTTGCATGTATGCATAACATCTTTACATTGGAATCATTGTTTCTTATATGCAGCTTGTAAATACTGTAAATATTGCAGTGCTATATATTCAGTTATTTATATTTAATGTTATAGAATATTAATCCCAAAAAAATGTAAAACCCAGTTGTTGTTTTATTTTTTTCTGCTTTCATCCACTTTAGTGTCCTTGGTAAAAACCTGTCCATCAGGCTGCTTTCTCCATCTCAACTGAAAACCTTCAGTCACAGTCTTACTCAGCCCTTGCCTCATCTGGGAAATGAAAAAGAAATGAAGAACAGCATAAGAGCCAGATTTCTTGAAAGTATAGTTGACAGTTATTGTTTTCCCTTGTGTTGTACAAGAAAAAGAAAAAAAACAAGTCTCGCTTTGCTTTTGTTGCTGCTAAAGCTCAACATCACTGGAGAAATATTTCTAAATTTGCCTGGGCTACAGATTACTATACCAGAATTATAACCCATTCATTAACAACAGTAAGACATCACACTATTTCTTCAAATTTAATGTTGTGTTTTACCTGTTTTCATGCACTAAAGCAACATAGATGCAAATGTGTGCATGCAGCTGCCCCATGCAGTTGTGTTTTCAATAAATAAATAAATAAATAAAATAATAAAGAAACCGTGTAGCAGTACACATTTTGTGCAATATTCACTTTGAGATAATCACAAGCATGACACTGACATTAGGGATTCTCTGTAGATTAACTTGAGTTTGGTAGGTGCCACTCTGTGAGAAGTTAAGAGGCAAGATGGTAGTAATATCAATGAATGTTCAAAAACAAATTATTAAAAAGATTTGTATGTGTTTTTTATGGTTAGTGTACTCTGAAAAGGCTGAAGCATCGTGACGTTATAGCTTAGTCTGCATTTTAAGATGGAAATTATGTGACTAAATAAAATATGACCCATGCATTTAACAGTTCATGTTCTAGAAAGATGCGTATTATATTCATCACTGAGCATGAACCAACTTATGCCCCTGCTATAAAAATGGAAATTTTTCAAATCAAAACTCAATTAAATTTTCAAACAAAGAACTAACACAAGCAAGATTTTAGCTTGTACTAAAGGGTCATCTAGATCCAACCCTGAGTCCTGCAACCTGATCTTCACTTTAATCAGCCTCATGGTTGCTAATTCAAGGGGAAAATAAACACACAAAAACTTTTTAAGGATGTCTGCACAGTGACAATTAAAGTAAAATTACATTTAGATCATTTAGATGCTACAGTTACAGTACAGATATCTGACAAACTATTGGTCAGAATAAATTTAGGACCTTCATCTTCGCAGGTACAGAGGAACGGGTGTATTTCCAAACATGGCAATCTTCCCCATCTTCCAGATTCCTTCTTCATCAAAGCTGCACAGATTCCATCTTCACTACTATAAACTGTTTGGTATTCTGGCCAGTATCTAAACGAGGAGTTACTTTGGCCAGACCACTCCCAGGGGTCCCTGAAGAGACCAATCCACACCTGCTGGCCATTAGCTAGACTATTATGTACCTCTATGCTCCGTTTCATTCCTCAGAGTGGTCAGGTCTGTGTGGTTGGTTCTGCAGTAGTTTTGAGCATCAGTCCAAGCCATTGTTGCTGCTATGAGAACGTAGTGATCTGCACCTTGTTTCATTCCTGAAAAGACAAAGTTTTTTTTAATATGGAATAACTTTTGTATACATACAGAATAACATTTCAGTACCAATATTTATCTGTCAAATATTGTCTTTTTTTTGAACAATTGAAAATAATCATCTTGAAGTGTAAAGTTGCCTTATTTTTGGCGAAACAGTAAATTTGAAAAGTCATTGACAACAACAGTAATTATATTTTAGCATTAAAAATATCATCTCAAAGAAAGAGCTTTTGCATACTGGAGAATGGAAACATAAAAAATTACCAGTACTGTTAAATTAGGGCAGATGTGGCACTGGGTGGTGGTCTAATAAATTTGTTAAGCACTGTACATAGCTAGGAAAAGGTCATGGTTTGGGTTCAAATGTGTCACATTTTAGCATACATTTTCAGTGTTGTGAATGGCCACAAGTCTGAACCATGCAAAGGCAAAGTCCACATCCAGAGAAGGTGGTAGTGGTTGAAGCCAGAAACAGACACAGAACTTTTATCCAGGAAACATAGTTTTTTTTTATCTCGTGTTTGATCATTGTCTTTCACTGTTTTCATTATTATTTTGTTTTCAGCTGCTGGTCACGTTTAGAAAACTAAGGTACTTTGTTAGGTTTAAGAAAAGATAATGGTTTGGTTTAAAACAGACCCATTTATGTTAACCACTTTCTAGAAGCTTTTCCATTTTCTTGGTTACCAGGATGAGGGTTATCGTCCTATCAGATAATACAGGTGGTTGCTTGAGACCACTGTTTTTGTTTTTTGTTTTTTGTTTTTTCTAAGTTTTGAGATTGTACATATCCCTATTCACATGATCAAAAAATCCAAAATAGTATGTAGCTGTTGTGTTTCTCTGTTGTCTTGTTCTTTCTATCTGGTGAGGCATCTGATCTTGTTTCTGCCACCTCTACTGATGTGTTTGTAAGCCAGCATGCTCACCATCAGCTTAATAAAAGCACTGAAGAGTTCCTGCCTGCCACCAGTTTGTCTTTGCATGTTACAGCATTGTGTCTGCGCTACTTCCCTGTTGCGTAACTAATGACAAGTTGGCAGCACTTTTAAGCAGCTGCTTCCATTGAGCTCACAGCAACACCGGATGTTAACCTCAAACTTGGGAGTTGGTGATTCATGATCCCCATCTGCCCTGACCACCTTTGTATGATTCAGGTGCTTCTACCTATGGACATAATCCAGACTATGATCATGATTGCCACCATTATGTATGTGTGAAAACAATTAAGTGATACAGCAGAATTTCTTGGAGAAGTTTTGGATTTACATATGTATAAGACATATAAGCAGTAACACTAACCTGAAATTCGTAGAAACAGATGTGTGATCCCATCCATTGCTGTTGAAAAAAAGGGGAAAATTCTTTTGTTGTTTATAACAAAAACAATTTTAAAAAAAAGAATAGTTTTTAACCCAAGCTTCATAGTTACATTCTTCCAATAAGAGTTGATTAAAAAAAAAAAAAACATATATTGGACTCCAAAACTTTCATAATCACAATTCTAAATGTTTAGTATAAATAATAAAGTTAGAGTTGCATCCAAAGGCTATAGTTTGCGTTACAATTTTTCTTTGTAAACTGTTAAATTTTGCATTTCCTTTATATCTTTAAATTGAAGGATTGATATGACTACATAATGCATAAACTTGTGACATCAAGTTGATAAAATTTCTTTCTAAATATGTACCTTATTTTTTTGAAAACTATTTCAGTTTTGAAACAGCCCCAAACTGTGACATAAAAGTAGGATTAAATGAGAGAAGCTTCATTTATATCAACAGACAGTTGTAATAGATAATAAGTAATCATTAAGATTAACAATAAAATCTAGAGGTTGTATGTAGTGCAAAAAAACTTACCTTAGGTTCAGTGACTCGTGATTTGTCAGTGGATTGCAGTCTTGGATTTTTTCTTCTCTCTCTTTTATTTATGTGCAAGTGATTCTTTTTTTCTTCAAACAGTGAAATTGACTGCAGTGAGGAACTTGTGTGAGGAAAGACAGATGCTACCTTTCTTTTAGTTATCGTGTAACTAAAACATTCCAAAACATTGCAACCTGTTTTTCTCACCTGGATGAACCTATGCAAATGTTTCATGTGAATGTAAAGTATGTGGAAATCATGTAAAAGATTATATTTTTAAAATGACATGCATTTAAAGGGTAAATATTAACTGTTAAAAACTTTACATCAGTGTTTATTTAACGTCATTTGTTATATTGATTTGTTATCACGTCCGTGGCCACAGGTGTATAAATCAAGCACCTAGGCATGCAGACTGCTTCTACTAACATTTGTGAAAGAATGGGTCGCTCTCAGGAGCTCAGTGAATTTCAGCGTGGTACCGTGATAGGATGTCACCTGTGCAATAAGTCCAGTCGTGAAATTCCCTCGCTACTAAATATTCCACAGTCAACTGTTAGTGGTATTATAACAAAGTGGAAGCGATTGGGAACGACAGCAATTCCTCCACGAAGTGGTAGGCCACGTAAAATCACAGAGCAGGGTCAACAGATGCTGAGGCACATAATGCGCAGAGGTCGCCAACTTTCTGCAGAGTCAATAGCTACAGA
>VUQI01057794.1:0-21755 GCA_015106735.1 Paratilapia polleni
GTGAGTCTACATTTCCTGCAGTGCAACGTCATAGTTTCTCTTTGATATATATATATATATATATATATATATATATATATATATATATACACACACATATATATAACATATATATATATATATATATATATATATATATATAGAATGATAAACATGGTCTTGCTTGTGCTTATTTCATTAGGCTAGTAATGAGAGCTGATGGTAAACATACAGGGGCCGTAGTCCTCAGCAATGATGGGATGCAGGTCATAGCTGTTCAGCCCAGCAGTGTAAATGTCCCCTCCATCTACAGTAATGGCATCTGCTTCACCAGCCTGTTAGAGAATATACATTATCACCAGCCAGTAGCTGCAGCAGCATATTTGAGCTCAATAATATACACTGTATGCACATATATGAATCATTTGATACTTTTTGTTGGTAACTGAATGCAATGATGAAGCATACTGTGAGTATTCAACTTTTACTTAAATTTATATAATGCAGTTATTGCCCAAACCTTTTTTAACCAACCAATACAATAATAATGCATACATCTCTTTATATTACAAGTTGCATGATGTCGAATTTTACTGCTGATACTGATAGACTTTTTACACAGGTAAGATTTTAAGTGCAAGACTGGGATTGGAGAATTTTCACATAGGATTTCACTGCATAATTTGAAGGTATTGGTAGTAGTATTTCCCTTTAAATATTGTTACATTTTAGACTAAAATATTTTTTACTCTACTACATTTCTCTGGCACAGCCCACGATGGAGACAGTTAGTATCTTTACTTAGTGGTAGTACTCCTCTGCTTTTACTTTTTTCAAACACTGTCTTTATTGATTTTGTGACAATGCAACTTTTGATCTGGAATATTCAACAATTTGCAAAAATTTCTTTACTGCATACTGGAGTATGAACCAAGAAAAGGGAACACAAAATACTGAAGAAAAATACATAAAACAAAGTTAAATACATTTACATATGTTTTTACTTTAGTAACATTTCAGAACAAGCTGAGTATTTCACTGTGTAGCCTATTTATTAACTTTAAATTTTGTACTGCAGTGGCATTGCCTTTATCAGATGTGTACAGCTTAAATCAACCATTAAACTGCAGCACAGTCTATTTTTTTAACACTTGTCATTAATTTAGTGCTCTGAATGTAAAATATTCTCACCTTAATGGCAATAATACACTCTATGGTGTTCTCTTTTTTCACACAGGAGAAAGCAGGAGCTGCAGCAGCGAGATCCAAACATTTACGCAATTCTTGGTCCGACTTGACGCACCATTTCACCTTCTCAGGGTTGGGTGCAGCGAACGTGTTGGCTATAAAAGCAGATGCATGTCAGTTCAGATTGATAGGCCAGTCTGTCGTTAAAAATAGTTATTATATAATAGTCTTTACCGAGGAGTCCGAGCAGCACCACAAGGAGGAGGAGAGGCTTCATGTTGGGCGGTGGGGTCTCCAGATCAGCAGAGCAGAGAGACTGGGAGGCTGCTCAGGCTTTTATAGGAAACCTGACTGGACCGAGACAAAAGATAAAATACCACAGTTTGCTCAGGTTTCCTAATGTGTGCGCGTGTGTACCTTTGTGTGCAAAAGACAGAGATTAGGCTTCACGGGCAGACTGAAATTTCAGCATAATGGAAATTCACAGTTAGTCATCTGAGACTTTGTTTGCATTCTTTGAAATCAGAAATCTTTCAAGCTGAACGTATTTAGGCTACACATGGAGGGTCTAAAAACTTTATAACGTGATATATGTTGTTTTCAAGTGGAGAAATAAAGGCAGCTGATTGATTGATCGATTTACGGGGTTAAAGGTTTGGTCAGAGGAGAATACAATCTGCAGCACAGAGTTTAAATGCATGTGGAAGTGCACTTAAAAGTATCCTTTTTCCCCCTTTTTCTCCTTTTTTTTTAGGAAAAACTGTTATCTACAAACTACTAGTAAAAACATCTATGAAGTAACTGCAAGTATTATAAGTATTTGGTAACAAAAATGGTGGCGTTGAAATGTAGTGCCACAAAGCTTTATATAGTACACTAAATACTGTATTTCTTGTGTAAATGCACTTATATTGCATTGTACAGTACCAGATTCAAAAAAGAAAGAAACAAAAATGGTCCTGGTTTACAAATTTAATATCATTAACTTTATACTGTACCCAGAATTGGCCTAAAAAGAGGAGTAGAGCATTTGATGAATTTTAATTCTATATTTCTATTTATTCAGCCACTTAAGTCAGAAGGGTGAGTTAGTTACTGTTATTGTGTTTGCAGAAAACTGCAAACCTTGTGAAAAACATTTATCCTTAATTAACATTTATCCTCTTTTTTTTTTTCCACTTAGAAAAGTTGCAGTTTGTGTGACCCACGTGGGAGCTGTGTTTACAGAGTCAATATTACCTAACACGAGAGCTAAGGTTCATGCTGATTTCCAAATTAAAAAAAACAAAAAAACACTTCCTTTATGCTCAGCTGCCAAATATAGAGATAGCACTTAATACCTCTCACTAAATGTTTAATGACGTACGTTCGGTGGTGTAACTTTGGAAGATCAGAAACGTGATTCTGGATGGATTTAATGTTTAATGTAGCAACATTACTGTACTTCACCATCCTTTAATATCAGATAAGAAGAAGGATTTTTGTTGTGCTAAGAAAATGATTTATTATTTCCGGAATTAGGAGTCCTAATAATAATTTACCATTCACACAGAAGTAATCTAAAGTAATGGGTTTTTTTTAAAAATTAATTAATCTTATTATTTTCACAGCACTACCTGGTATTCAGAGGACTGCACCACCCTGCATTCAGAGCTAAGATCTCTGTAAGTGAAAAGGGATATTTTTTTAATCATACATCATCAACTTTTTTTTTGCTTTCTTCTGTTACTGTATGTCTTATAATCTGTATTATTTATTTGTTTGTTTATTGCTTGCTGTTTCTGTTTTGTGCTGTTGTGTCTGTCTGCAACTTTAACAATCTTCTCTGGCTGAAGCAGGTAAAACTTATAGGAATAACAGGAAACGTAAACTGGTGATAAATAAGAATGAGATCCAGTGAAGCTGAGGAGTAGCAGGAGGAATGTAGAGAACTATGCCCCGACTGGACTTAATTATCACTTTTATCCATTTTTCCAAAGGTAAAGGTCGGATGTATTTTCCAAACTCTGATACTGGTCCAGGCAATAAGAGAATTGGCCATTTGAACAAAAATGATAGAACTTTCCATGCATAAATTCTGCTTATTTTTTCCTTTGTATTTGTTTTAGGTTTTAGGCAAAATAAGAGGGAAACAAATAGGATGGAGATTTTTCCCTCACCTCTATCTGAGATGGGTCATTGCAAATATTAATATTGCTGTGGTTAAATTTACCTTTCAACATGACGATTCGGTTCAGTCATCTTATCGGGGTACCTGATTTAGTTCTAAGTACGGAAAACTTGTTATAGACACTGATCAGCCAAAAAATCTTTGTGATAACCCAGGCTTATGAGAAATGTTTGAATCTGAAATAAAGCAAGACCTTTCCAAAAAGATGACACCTGTTAGCAGGGAAAGTGTTGAGTGCACATTCTTAAGGTGTTATATTGACCTTTGTGTCAACTTGCAGGAAGCACTGGTAAATAATTTAAGTAGAGAAAGTAAAGCTTGCAAAATGTTTTTTTTTTCAGGTAATCAGTGCCAATGTGTGACTTGGAAGATAAACTAGCGAAATTGAAATGTGTACAAAGGTGAGTATGCAGATTACGCAACTCTTTATTTTGAGAGCTGAACGCTGATAAATCAAGTTAAGTCTACTTTATAGACTTATCTGTAAAGTAGATGCTGCTCTGTAGATGCTGAATAATTACAGGCTGTGTAACTCTGACCTTATCCTTTTTTACCCCCATTTCCTGGAATATACATAAAGTACTTGTCGCCTACCAAATAATTTGCAATATGCAGGTGCAGCTTAATTTAAAAATGATAAATTGCTTACATAAGTACAGTGTATCCTTTTCTGACAGAAAACAGGTCTCAGTGCTTTAGATCCATTAATTGCTACTTTTATTGGAATTCTGTAAAACAAAAAAACAAACAGCAAACAAACAAAAAGGTTTTGCTCTCTTTATTTTAATAAATTATGGTTTCTTTTGCAATGGAAACTGGACCGATGATCTAATGGATCATTGTAAAGAATGGACTTATTTCATTGATAAGCAGAGTTTGATGTTTCAGTGATTTTTCTGTTGCGGATCCTTCCATCTGATGTTGACCTTAAATCAGATCAGGTATTGGACAAGACTTTACCAAACAGTGAGACAGGGGGGTGAGGCTGCAGTGTTAGACTGGTAGAGGAGGAATTGGGTGTTGTGAATTCTGACAGATTGAGACCTGCTTAGAAGAAAATCCATCACCCAAAGACACAGAGAAGGATGGAGTCCAAGTAGTGCCAGTTTGCCAATCACAGCTTGTGGATCATGGATATGCAGAGATTATATTATATAATCTCTGCATATCAGAGGTTACAGTTCACTAAGTCATTCTGACTGTGTTGAATCAGAGCAGATAAGCTTATCATCCATGTCTGTTCTCCTAAAGCCTCAAGAACAGATGCTTTGTTTAAGCGTTTTTCATGGTGAGCTTTGCTTTTAAGGTTCTGTTTCACCATACGTGCAACAAACCCTTCACATGCAGGTGAAATGCTGCACACAACACGTGTTAGTGTGCTATTGTAAGATGTGAAGGTGTTTTCAAGGCATTTGACTGAGAGGTAAAAGTGGAGTTAACTGTGACACATCAGCCAGTAATGATTCATCTTGATACCCACACATGATGAATAACACTTTCAGAAAGCGTCACTTTCCAGAAAAACACATCCATCTTCTCCATCAGGAATCAAAGACACTGGTCTCCTCAGTTGTTTATCTTGTTATGATGTTAGCTAGAGTGATAGAAATGCAGAGTTTTGCCACACGTTCAGTAAAGGTTAAAGTGGAAGGACAGATGTTTAGAGCTGCTACTCTGAGAGCTGAACAGCCTTCCCTTTGATTTATTTTTTACAGACGGGTCCAGAATTTTTTGGACACAATTTTTGTAGTTTTGCCCACCACGGTGGACTTTAAATAAACCATTGAGATGTGTCTGAAGTCCAGACTTTCAACTTTAATTCAAGATATTAAAAAAAATATATTGCATTAACTGTTTAGGAATTACATCTGTTTTTATAAATAGTCCTCCATTTTCAGAGGCTCAAAAGTAATTTTGGACAACTGACTGACAAGCAGTTTCATGACCAGGCCTGTTTCCTTGTTATTTCATGACATATTTAGCAGATAAATGATCTGAAGTTTATTCAAAGTGTTAAACTTTTCTTTGGCAGCTGTTCACTGGAACTCTCAGTATGAGGTCCAAAGAGATTGATACAAGTGAAGGAGGTCATCATTAGGCTGAAAAAAACAAAATAAACCTGAGAGAGAGGAAAAACTTTAGGAGAGACCAATTCAACAATGAGGTACATTCATGAAAAGAAGGAATGCACCGGCCAGCTCAGCAACACGAAAAGGCCTGAAAGACCACAGAAGACAACTGATGTGGATGATCACAAATTCTTTCCATGGTTAAGAAAATCCTTTCACAATATCTAGCCAAGTCAAGAACACTCTCAAAGAACACTCTCAGTGTAAAAGTCTGCAATCATGAGACACCGTCATGAATGTAAAGACAGAGTTTACAACAAGGTGCAAACCACTGGTTACACTGAAGAACAGGAAGCTCAGGTTAGACTGTGCCAGAAAAACGTCTAAGAGTCTGTACAGTACTGAAAAAAAATCTGTGGACAGATGAATCCAAGGTTAACTTGTAAGAGACTGATAGGAAAACTAGAGGATTTTGCTGGTCTGAGAGTCACTCGGCCCTTTTGGCAAAATGTTGGCCAGCTGTAGAAAGACAGTTGGTGATTCCAAGCTTCTTCTTGCTCTTGGGCATTTTCTAATTTCTGCATCCTTCCCCAGATTTGTGTTTTGACACAATGTATCGCAGGTCTGCAGAAAAGTCTCTTAACCTCACCCTTAACCTCTGGCTTTGCACTCTGACATACGCGATTACATGTTAAGGCCTTATATGGACCGATTTGTGTCTCTTTCTATAATGTCCAGTACTTAAATTAGGCACACATGGATTTCAGTCAAGTTGCAGAATAACCTTGTGTTGATTGACCTGAATCCATTTCATGAAGAGTCTGAAAGATAAATTCTGGAAAACCTGCACAGGTCTAAAAACTCTTCAGGGATAATCCAGCAATTTAATATTACACATAATAAAATGCAGACCCCCAAGGAACAAATCAAAGGTCAAAATTGATGCAGGTTTGTTGATTTCAGTCTCTTGCACTCGTCAAGCACCAACAGCAACTTTATTGGAGCTCCTCTAAAATTTTCAAACTCTGGAAAAGGAGGAGCCACAGAGGATTATAATCACAATCTGACTAGTTCCTCTTGTGATATGTAAACTGAACTTTATGTCTAAACTCAGTCCCAAGATGGCCCACTGATCACACATTAACTGTTATTGATTTATTCTGAGAATGAGCTGAGAGGTAATCGGACGACTGGGGTCACCAGCCTTTTACGCAACAGGCAAACCCTTTAAACAAACAAGGCCTGAGGGCTGCTGTCCTGCTTACCTCATTAAAATTTCAGCACTGATTAATCAACTCAGCTTTAGTGTGAAATTAATGTAGGTCACCGCTACTTGATGTGGGGTTTTAAACTGTTGCTGGGCATTTAAACTTTCTGAGCGTTTCCTTTCTGCAGTGGAGGCACCAGAAATTCAGCAGCATTAAAGGAAATTTTTCTCTGAAGACTGCCATAGTCAGCAGAACAAGAAAAAAAAAAATCCATCAGTTTTAAAGAGTTTCCTGATTTGAACATGAGATTTGGAGCATACAGTAATCTCAAATTGTGAAACACCAGATGAGGTTAACGATTTGTTTCATGGGGAAAATGGATTTAGTTTTACTCAGCAATACATTTTCCCTTCACCCACCCTTTGTCCTTTACACAAAAAGCAGGTGGTGAGGGAACGCACGTCTCATACTGCAATATCCGCACAGTGGGAGGAGTGAAACAGTCAGTATCCTCATCTGTTTGCACAGCTGGACGTTGTATACTTTCACCTCTGACCTTTGCCCCCAACAGACACTGTTAATATTAGAGAGTGGAGCACTTATTCAATGGCAAGTATTAAAAATCAGCTGACAATTTGAAATGTTGTCCAGTAATATTTGTTATGAATCGCGACAATTTACTGTGACAGTAAATAGATGTGTTACTTTGTTTTTAAGATCCTGCTCACATACTTGATTTATTTAAAAAGTCTAGCCATTTGTTTCTAAGTGGGTATGACAGACAATATGTCAACCCGTCAAATCGGAAATAATTCCTGACACACGAAGAGACAGATTCAGTAATTCAGATAATTACTGGCATCAACTGTTGTATTAACTGTGAGTGTTCGTATTTACCATGAAAATGTTTTGACTCTGGGACAAAATTTGGAACGTAAACATTCATTTTGCGACAGTGGAACAAATCCCGTGCAGGGGCTCAAAGGTCATTTGAACAAAAATGTAATTAGTACCGGATTCAAGCTGATATTTTAACACATGGGTCATTCTGATGTTTTCAAAGTAACGTGGCAGTGCACATCACCTTTGCTCTTCCAGGCCTGGAGTGCTGAGTAAGAAACTCGAATACAGAAAAATCTCTAGGCAGGGAAAGACTCCTGTCCCACAGAAACTGCAACAGCTTAACAAATGCATGACTTAGTGGTTTACCACCAAACGTGAGAATCTGCAGGTTTATTTACTACTTCATAAAACCTTTTTGCAAAAGTAATCTGAACACTGATAAAACTCGCACTGCTTAGTGGTCTTTTTCACCATTTAGGGGGACTTGTTGATATTTAAAGGTACATTATCACCACCATCTGTCCATATGAAGAACTGTAAAAAATTTAAACACAAAGCTGCTTAGTTTGAATAGACACAATGAAAAAGTCTTTAAGAGCCTAACAGCACAAAAATATCAAAATACACTGCTCAAAAACATTAAGGGAACAGTTTGGATCTTGATCACAAAATATTCAAGTTGAAAATCTTTACTGATATACATTGTATAATTAATTGAGAACAAAATGACACAACAGTGATCAGTGGAAACCAAAATCATCGACCCTTTGAAGGCTGGATTCAAAATCACACCAAAAATCAAAGTTAAAAACTGAAATCACAGGCTGATCCAACTTCCTTCAAAATGTAGCACAGTAGCGTGTATGGCCCCCACATGCCTGTATGCACTCCAGACAACATCTGGGCACGTTCCTGGTGAGACAGAGGATGATGTCCTGGGGGAATCAGAACTGGATCACAGCATCAGTGAGCTACTGGATAATCTGTGGAGCTATTTGGATGCACCAATAAACAACATTCTAGAGGCTGTCAACTGGATTTGGATTCAGGTCTGGGGAATTTCAGGGCCAGTCAATGGCATCAATGCTTTCATCACCCTGCCTACAGACTCTGGCCACATGAGGCCAGGCATTGTCCTGCACCAGGAGGAACCTAGGGCCCACTGCACGAGCATACGTCCTGATTATGTGTCTGAGGATTTCATCCCTGTAACTAAAAGCAGTCAGGGTACTGTTAGCTAGCATGTGGAGATCTGTGGGACTCTCGAAGGATGTGCCACACCAGGCCATCACTGACCCACTGCCAAACCGGTCCTGCTAGATGATGCCGCAGGCAGTATAATGTTTGCCATGGTGTCCCCAGACTCTTTCATGTCTGGTACATGTGCTCAGTGTGAACCTCCTCTCATCTGTTAAGAGACTGGGGCACCAGTGGCAGACCTGCAAGTTCTGGTGTTCTCTGGCAATCAAGCTGCCACCAATTAAGCTGCACGGTGCTGGACTGAGGACAGATCCTACTAAAGGATGTTGGGCCCCCATGTCACCCTCAGGAAGTCTGTTTCTGACAGTTTGATCAGAAACATGCACAAGTATCCTGCTGGAAGTCATTTTGTAATACTCCTGCAGTGCTCCTCTTGTTCCTCTTCGCACAAAGGAGCAGATACAGGTCCTGCTGCTGGGTTGATGCCCTTCTGTGGCCCTGTCCAGCTCTCCTGTTGTCTCCTCCACTCTCTCAAGACTGCGCTGGGAGACAGCAAACCTTGCGACTGTGCATATGCATATGTCATCCTGGAGGAGCTAGACTACCTGTGCAACCTGAATAGGCTGCAGGCACCATTTCGTGCTACCAGTATTGAGAAGGACACTTGCAAAAAAAAAGCAAGACTAGAGAACAGTCAGTCAGGAGAGATAAGGAGAGAGCAATAGCTTGTGGCCACCACCTGAAAAACGATTCCCTTTTTGGGGGTTTTATTGTTGCCTCTCCAGAGCACGTTGTTACTTTCATTTGCGTCAAAGCAGGTGAAATGGATTCACCATGGCTTACGCTTCCTAACTGGACAGATTGATATCCCTGAAGTTTAACTGACTTTGTGTTATACTGTGATGATCAAGTGTTCCCTTAATTTTTTTTGAGAAGTGTACATTACATATAGGAGGTAAATCAATCTTATCGATACAACTGATGATATACTCCAGGAATAAAACATGCATGGGCATAGTGAAACTGCTTAAGCTGTTGTGACCTAATGTGCACTACACGTTTGTGTTCTAAGGTGCTGCAGCTGAATCTGGCAGGTTTTTTTTTCTATGTTAGCTATTTGAGTGTTTTGGGTTTTAACCTTAAATTCAAACCACACAAAACCATAAAAATAAAAAAGACGAAACAGAACCTCTCTTGGTTTTCTGGTGGTTATATTTCAACATCAGCATATTTTCTTGGCAGCATATAAAAAAGAAAGGAAACAATGACTACATCTAAATATCAGTCTCTCTAAGCCATCTCTGTACAGTGTAGGTGTGACTGATGAGATATACCACCTTTTATTTATTCCCTTCTGTATCAAAAGACACATTTTCACAACTTGTAATTTTTGGACCTTGTCTCATTAGCGCCCCTGCTTTCCAAATAATTACAACTGTTTCAACAATTACTGAGTGAGAGACCAAAGCTGGATCAAAATGAACAAGAATGAGCCCCCCCTTTACCTGTCCCAGGTAGAGAAAATAACAAGAAGAGCTAGAAAATAAACTCTGGCTGATTTAATGTCCTTTCTGGGAGGTAAAAGTCTTTTTGTACAAGTCCCTGGTGGCCCACCATCAATTAGTGATCCGTTATTTGTGGGTTTTTTTTATTGAAGATGAGCTATATGATATATACTCTGCTCCGATATGCCTCAGTGTTCAAAACTAAATGAGACCTGCATCAGAGCAGAGTATATATTTTATTTAAAAAATTAAAGAGCGCTGACATCCACTACACCTTACTGGCCAATTGCAGAGCACTAGAAAGGGATTAGGCTGTCAGTAGAAACGTCAGTATTCGGACTAGTGGAGTGGCGGTGAAAGTAGCCCATCCACCAACAGCTGTCTTGGCAAAAACAGGGCCTACTTCCAGAACAAAAGGTTATGGGATCAAGGCCAGTAACATCGTCCCACATCATTGGTGAAAGGGTGAGGTCTACCAGAGATACAGACAAGCAAAAAGTGAGTGTGTCTGGAAGGCTAGTTCCTCTCCTGCACAAATACAGTCTCCTGTGGACACAGCCCTGCCTCCTGCAGCGTGATGTCATAGTCCAAGTGGGCGAGCTTCCGTCTGGGGAAGTTAGTGACGAGTTCGAAGCGTTCGTTAGGGTAACCCTTGGATTGGACATGTCTTACCAGGGCCTTAAAGATAAAGAGTATTATGTGGAAGGTAAGAACATTTTATTAAAAAGTTGTAATAATAGTGTTTATTAGGCATTTTAAAAAGTAGCATATTTTATTGTACTTAAATAAGAGTAATTATGGGGTTCACTCACCAAAAGTTTTGCTTTAGTAGACAAGGAAATTTGCTCTCTTTGTCCATCTGGGTAACGGAGCATCAACCTGGCTTTGGGACCTATTAAAAACAAAACAATAACATATAAGTTTCTAAGATGATGCTGAACCAAGAAATCACTGTGCTTGAAAATGCCAGAACGCAGGCTCAAAATGGATCATCTGTTACATTTTGTTAAAAGACAAGTTAACACAAAGCACATAAATGAATGATGGACTGACCTTTGGATTAAAAAGTGTAAACTCTATTAACTAGGTTTTAAAATGCATTCAACTATCACACCTGTGTGTCCACCTGTCTGCCTGTGTTTAGATTTCTAACTATGTCCTGAGCACGGCCACAGGTATAGCTACTCCAGCAGATGCATCTAGACAGTATAAAGATGGACGTGGCTTCCAGGTCTGAAAAGTGAAGCCAACATGAAGTGCCTTAATCCTGTATTCTATTTAATAGCAAGCAGGGGGCGACTCCTCTAGGTGCAGGAAGCCTATAAGAAAATGGCCCTCACCTCCCCACTCTGTGACATCAGTGATCACTTTCCTGATGACTTTATGGACTAAACTGCTGGTTTCAGCTCATACTAAATAAAACATGAAGTTCATTTTGTCAAAGTCAGGAAACGAGGATTATCCAGAGTAAGCTCACTGGCTAATGACTTGTCAATCACCGGTCGTTAGCCAGTGAGCATTCGGTGTCCTCAGTTCAGTCAGATCCACCCCTCGTTTGTCATGTCCAGTTTCAAAAGATCAGGATGGTGATGGGTAAATGTTCAGCTCAAGGCTTCCTAACAGGACTTCACTAACCAATGGGTGACGTCATGGCATCTACATCCATGACTTGTACAGTCTATAGTTCTAACCCACAACCACCAGAAGGGCTCAGCATGCAGGTATTGCACCAGGCTGTCACCAGACAAGTGCCAAATTTAGCACAAGTTAGCTGACTGAAATAAAAAAAAATCTTTCAAGAGCTAACATACATGTCTAGCCTACCCCAACTGTTGAAATTGGCAGAACAGTCATTTGTGACTTGCAAAGTCAAAACGACACACAACCTCCACATCCTGCGGGGATGTGACTGTGATACCATCACCGTAGAAACAGAGTCAAAAACTCTGTATCATAGCACTGAAATTACTAAAGATGGCAAAATTACCACAGTCGGACAGGTAAATGTATGAGCCCTGCAGTCACAGGCAGTCAGGGCTTCACATGCCATCACTGACACAAATCATTATGAGATCTGAAATCAGTATGTGATTTTGTGTGTGCGGGGAAAACAGGCCTTGACTGTTCACTTAAAAGTGCTTCATAATATATTTCTAGTACTGAGTATCACTCTTCGCTGGTAATATGTAGTACGCACTCTAAAAGTCAGAACTTGATCCCATTTTGATTGAGTTCTGCACACACTCCAGCAGTACTAAAGTAGTGCTGAATTCAGGCAAAGGGATCATACAGGGTTTCCAGAGCTCAAAATGTTCAATAGTCAACACCCACACAACATTACAGAAAGTTTAAGGGTCTGTCTACATGCATCAGACTAGGACTGACTTCATGGCCATCAACTCAGATGTGATTTATCTGAAAGGAGCCAGCAGCACAACAGAGGTGCCAGCATAGGGGTCTCTTCAAACACCTTAGAGCTATTTTAATACAAACTTTGTAACGCAAAAGCTGTTTACCTTGTTACAGTTGCAATGAAAGATAATATATTGCAATAAGAGTTGTAAAATCCTGTCCTATATTGTTACAAACCTCTGTGGAAGTAGAATTCATCATATTTCGTCACTGGTACCTAAAGCTTGTTGATTTTTTTTTTTGCCCAGTAATGCTAATATTAGCGCTAAGACACACACACACACTCACATACAAACACCCCATTCTTGGAGTCTACAGGTTTTTCATTTGTCGTACCATTGTCCTCAGGACAGTCCACATCACAGGTTGTGGTGGTACTGATCTTTGAAGTTCCAGCACTTTCGGCTAGTGGGACACAGTGGTTCCCTCCAGAGTCTGAATCAGGCTGAGGATGACGAGGACCAGCAGCCGAGGGCTCCAGGTGGTTCTTTTTGCTCTCCTCTTTCTTGTGATTGTGGTTGTTTTCTTTGTACGGAGATTTTCTGTGGGAAGAAGTGGAACTATCAGGATGATGACGCTGTTGGGCTGCAGTGGCCGAAGGGGCTGGGGTGTGTTTGCCGATCGAAGTTTTTTCTTCGTGGGTTACAGGCGTTTCGCTGTCTGAGCCATCAACAGAGAAGGGCCCCTCACTGTCGGAGAAAGGCTCTGCATCTGATTCGTCGTCTGATCGGGGGGAATCAGTATGTTCGGGGACATTTGAAGACTCATAGTGGGTCTCTTGTAGGGAAGCTCGGATCGCTGCCTCCAACTGACTGTCTTCACTGGCATCAATTAAACTTTCCTAAAAGACAAAACAGAGCATACATCATACATCATACAGAGTAGGAAGACATCAATAAGCTGGATAAAACAACACAAAGAGGAGTAGAACTTAATACATTACGGATGGCTGTGTGACACTGACAACATTAAATATCACAGTGCAAAAAAATATGCTAATATTGACTATAGCATGACAGCTTCTGGAGATGACTTATGATGGTTGAAGCCGAAGACATTTCTCCAATTGCTGAAGCTACAATGCAAAATTCTAACAAACATCCCTCTAAAACTGATCAGAGGTGTGACTGAGGAAATTCCAGCAGAGTCACAGCGGGAGAGAGGGGCTCTTATTAGAGAAGAAACATAAAGAGAATTAGAGGTGACACATGAGATGAGAGACCCACAGAGCGAGCTCGTTTGGCAGGAGGTGCGTGGCAGGACGGCCCGTCGAGCTGCCCGTGCTCTGCCAGGAAGCCAGTTGCCTGCTCCAGGAACGATGCCACATCCAGCTGGTTCCACTCCACCATTTTTTGACCTGAAGTGAACAAGGTTTGAACAGAACAGGTCAATAATAACAGCCACCAAAAGCAAGAAATAATTAAGTATTTAATTATACGTATTAGAGACACATTGAGTTGTCCACTCAGTGACATAAGATTGCTTTGTTTGTATTGCATTAGTATTGTATCACTCCCATTTCTTGATATATGAATGCCTGTCACACATGGTTATTCAAGCTTGCTGAAAACTACTGACATTTAAATTGCTTTTCATAACACTGTTCCCATCTTCCAAAAATTATGCACGCAGGCATCCTCTTCCAATGCAATTATAACAAAAAACAAACAAAAAAACTGCTTCCATAAGCTGTGAGAGCTGTCCTTTAATCTTGTCAGTAAATCACTTGTTTATTTTTTCTTGATTAGCTGGTAACAACTAAATAGTTTGAGTGCGTTTGTACATCAGTAAACCCTCAGCTCTGATAAACTTCCCATAAACACTCACCTGTGCGTGGATCCAGGATAGAAATGTAGGGAAACTTGTTCAGCTTATAGAACTGGATGTATCTTTGTCCCTCTTCACTATCATGATATACCTTTAGAAAAAGAAAATGCACAATGGAATACAGAAATGATCCATACCTGCCCTTCATAATACGCTTAAATCTGGCTTGTTTTACCCCTTGGTGTGATTCATTAGAGCTGGAATGAATACAGTAACCACACTTAAGGTGTGGACTAGTAGAACCACGTAGGGTCCCTGTGGAGGAGGTGGTCTCATTGATAGTGGAAGTGTGATCTAACCTCTTCAAAATGAGTGAACACCACGTTGCGCTCTGACAATGCATACCTGCCAGAATATGAAGTGTTCTCTGATGATGGTCTTCACTGAATCATTACTCCACACATCCCTGTTCAGACACTGGCAAGCAAAGTCCTGAACATTTTGAATGTTGATCATTAGCCACTTGTTCTCCATCTGTCCACAGTCTTTAGCCTAAAAACACAAAGACATGAGGAATCAGAGTGAATTCAGGATTTAAATAGTTACTGTATGATGGAAATCATTAAGCTGTCAAGTATTAATTTGAACCCAAAACACATCTGCTGCTTGGTGGAAGACAAATAATAAAATTAACTAAGAGAACACATCTCCCTTAATGAAAAGCAACTATAACCATCTACAAATAAACTTCCAAAAAAGTGAGATGCTGCAGAAAATGTCCAGAAAAACAGAATGCAATTACTTCCAATGCATTTAAATCCTATTTTTTAATTGAAAATAGTTCAAAGACAACAAATCAAATATTAAAACTGAAAAATCTGATTGTTTTTGAAAAATATATGCTCATTTTTAATTGTGATGTCAGCAACACATTTCAAAAAAGTTGGGGCTGGAATTTGTTTATCTCCTGTCTGAGATCTGAGGAGACCAATTCCTGTTTTGAAAGTGAAATGTTTTGCCATTTCTCAGGGCCTCCCTTTAAATATTGCCAAAATTTTTCATTGGGTGACCGGTCTAGACTGCAGGCAGGCCAAATTAGTATCAGGTCTCTCTTACTATGGAGCCATGCTGTTGTAATAGGTGCAAAATGTGTTTTGGCACCCTCTTGCTAATATAAAAAATATACATCAAATGCATAAAATTTCTCATTTTACGCATTTGATGTATATTTTCAATCAAATACAGGGTCTTGCTTACCATTGCAGTCTGCTTTTATGTACATTTTAGTCATCCCAACTGTTTTTGGAAGCAGATTTGTAAATCTGAGGTATGTGAACACATGCAAGATGGATTGAGATTGCAGATTTTCACCTGGTTTCTTATCTACCTACTCAATCATCATCTATAATTTTGCTGAAAGTTCACACAGGCTGAATAAAGGTGTGGGGTACAGTGTCCGGTGAGTGACTCCTCACCGTCTCAAAGCTGCCTTTGTGCATGAGCTCAATGGGAGGACGGAAAAGGTCTGCCAGGGTGCTCAGTTTCTTATCCACTGTTCCACCATTACGCAGCTCCTGTTCCTGGCGGACTAGGAACAGAAAAACTTTCATTCAGTCATTACTGGAAGTTAAGGCACCACAATAGAAATGTAAGACAGATTTCCTTGTTGGTTGTTATTAAACAACACTACAATATTTGATTTATTTAAGCTTGTAAATTCTGGAAAATACTCACTTGTTTCCGTTTGAAAGTCTCGGAAACCATCAAATATTGATCGAGCAGGTCTTCTTCGCTTTGGCACTGAATACATGTAACATATACAAAACAGAAAAATCACCTTCATCGGATAATTTAAACTGGAGGCACTTTACATTAACATTTCTTTGCTTGAGAGAGGAGTAAGAAAAGAAGCAGCGCCGTACCTCCAAAAAGAGGTTCTGGTTCCACCAGTATGTCCTGCTTCTGGGGAATAGGTGCTCGCACTTCACTGAGACATGAAGGCAACATATACAGAGTTATTCTAAGCAGAAAAGCAATCAATTGCAAAACATCTATAATCAAGTTACAAACATACATTTAGTATAATAAGTAAGCGATGAAATAAATGCTCTTTTTCTTCTCTTCGCAAATCAGAGAAGTTTCTTCTTTTTTTAAACTAAAACATGACCAAACAGACAAACAAACTATGGATTTTGTTTTACTTTTGTCTGACTGAGGTTTGTGAAGGAAAATCACAGCTTACTCTGTAGAGGGCGCTCTGCTGCTTGATGCCACAGAACTGGAGCTGGTGCTGGGCTCCTCTGCTATCCCACCTCCATCCAGAAACATGGTCACTGCCATCTCCAGGTTGTTGTTGCATGCTTCCAGCATATGTTTTCCTACGCTCTCTGTGGCTCCTGGAAGAGCATTAGACATTTATTTACTAAACATAAGCACACCGACCTTTACAACTGTTTACAGATTAACAAGTAACATATAGGATTTCATAGTAGGACACACCATATTGGTGTGATACAATAATTTTTCTGGAAAATCAACTGACAAACTGTTACTCCTTACAATAATCCAACAGCCTGTGACTGTAAATATTCTATCGTATCTATTTGTAAAACTGTTTCTTGAAACTTTCCCTTGTTAACAGACATAACAGACTTAATTTTTCTTCAGGATTGTCCCTGATTACTTGATGTAACTGGTTAAGATGGTCACATATGTAGGTATGATAAGCCAGAACTGCTTTCAAACTGTTTAATTCATCTTGTTATTCTTCTACTAGTAATATCTCACTACATTATTGCTTTTGAACAATGCTCGTATGTTTTTCTGAGAGTGGCACCTCACAAAAACCATCCATCCATCCATCTTCTTCTGCTTGTCAGGGTCACAGAGAGGCGGGATACACCCTGGACAGGTTGCCAGTCTATCGCATACATACCCACCCAATTTAGAACCACCAATTAACCTAACATGAATGTCTTTGGACTGTGGCAGGAAGCCGGAGTACTCAGAGAGAACATGCAAACTCAGATGGATTCGAACCCAGGATGTTCTTATTGTGAGGTGACAGTACTGACCACTGTGCCACTCTGCCACCCACATCACATCAAAAAACCTTTTGCCCACCTGGGTCACACACAAGCCTTTTTTCTGCTTTACTCAACCCTAAACAAGAGTTTAATAAGGGAAACAATAAAGATGACACTGGCATTGGGATAAATAAAATCATCAAAATCTATCCATCACTACACAACTGTGCGACATTATGAAAGCAATGCATAGAGTAACACATTTAACGAGGCAAATAGTACCACTGACATCATTAATATAAGATACGTTAGTGTCCATGCGTCACTGTTTTATGTTTAGCTACTCCACCTAAGGTCCCAAAGTAATGTTATAACCAGTTTACTAAACATACTGTTAAACATGGTTTAAGTACACAACAATGGATTTAATTCACTTTACCAGTATGAAGAATTACATGCTTGTACAAATCAACAGGCTTATCAGTGTGAACATCCTGTTTAGTATTTTCTTTTTCAAAAAAGACAAAGTATATATGATTACAAACGCAAATGTACGCACTCCTATAAAATACAACCACATGTAACGTTGTAGATGGACAAATATATTTTACTTTATTGTATTTATTTTGATTGCAAAGTCAATATTCTGTTATACGTTTGCTGTTTTTAATTGAACTTTTAACTGCCGCAACAAAGGGATTTCCCAAACTTTTGGGACAAATAAAGTATATCTTATTTTAATAGCAGCTCACTAACAAGTTTCTGTAAATTGACTGCAATGCTATACTGAAATGAGTTAAAGCCAAACAACCGCGTGACAGTTCGCGAAGGGAAAATGCTTTCAGTTCTGAAAAGACTACAGTTTAGTGGGCGGAAATGCGCCGTATATACCATGCGATGTGTTGAAAATAAATTTTAAATGTGCAAAAAACACCTGAATAGTGCACAAATGTGCAAATGCCATACATCGTCTATAAAAGCATGAAACTGATTTGAAAACTCTACATCTGGATGAACCTGTAGTATTTTTTTAGCGAAGAGTGCCGCTGGGCGACAATGAGCTTTCCGTGTGTACTGCGCATGTCCGTATCACTTTCCAAGTCTAGCAGCCCCAGAAATGAGTCTCCCTCTTCTTTCCAGTTAAATGATAAAAACACCGTCCACTTTGTCAAAGTGCTGATAAACTACAGTCAGTCTCTATGCCGATACTCGGAGACCCAGAGAGTGTCCATTAAAGAGTGGCTGAGACCACAGTCGCAGCCGTGGTGACAGTAACAACATGAAGCCTGGCTGGTGATGAAGAAGGGAAATGTTGAACAGCCGACGTCCATTCCACATTATCGAACAACACGCCACACAAAAAAGAGCACAAAAACCGCTCTAGGTTAGCGAGGTGGTGTCTGTAACAAGCACTAGAAACAAAATCAGACATTTTTAAGTGATCATTAAAGATAACTTTTAAAGCTGGCGACATTAAGGTCCATATTCTGAGTCTTTCACTTGAGTTTAGCTGATAACTGGCTGTGCTTTTCCCCTCTGCAAACCACTGCCAGCGCAGGGGAAAGAGCAACACTTAACGCCCGTTTTCTCATCTGCGCAAGGATTTCATGAATTACTGAGCAAGGGAGCTGTTCCTGTATGAGCACACAAATCCACTCAGTAAAATATACGCTAAATAAAATTTTATTTTTACCTGTTATTGCTGTGAATTGTTGTATTAACCCGTTCACCCCCGGAGCTGAGGTATCTCCGAGCGCCGCCATCTTACCGCCACAAACAACAACATAGATGTGGCGCATGCGCAAAGTCGTAATTTTCCCCCTGCCTGGCGCGACGCGGGCCCCGTGCGTAGGGTAGTGTTGCATTGTGGGTGATGTAGTTCAATAAATTAAACGCATTACTATTGCTGGATTATCACTTCAAAAATATCTGCGTTGGATTTTTATACAATGTGTGTAGGTTCCCCTCAGTTTTTAATAAAATTTAATCTCTTGTTTTTATTTTTTAAATTTATTTTACTTGCAATATTAGGAATAAAACATTACTGTAATTATTGAAATGCTTTGAACTGCATTACATTTCTTGCAGCATAATTCTTTATTCCACTGTGCTCGGGATATACAGAGGCAAACTGTTTCTTAAAAAGTACTGCATTAGCAGTAAAAGTTAGAGAAGTATCCTTTCACTCTTTATATTAAAATTTCCTTTTATTTTCCCTTCAGGAAAAAAGTTGGTGAAAATATAGACTAATTACTTTTTTGATTCATATCTAGGAATTCAGATAGCAACACTAAGTACATTAATTTCTGAATTGTAGATGCAGAGTTATCAGTGCGAAAACCTTATGTGCAGACTGATGTATTTCAGTTCATACATAATTTAGTTGGTCATCATTTACACATTGTACATAAACAGAACTATACTCACCAGCCACTTTGTTAGGTACACCTGTTCAACTGGTCATTAACTCAAATATCTAATCAGCCAATCACATTGCAGCAACTCAATGCATTTAGGCATATAGACATGGTCAAGATAACCCACTGAAGTTCAAAAAAAGCATCAGAATGGGGAAAAAAAATGATTTAAGTGACTTTGAACATGGTATGGTTGTTGGTGCCAGACAGGCTGGTCTGAGTATTTCAGAAACTGCTGATCTACTGGGATTTTCCAACACAACCATCTCTAGGATTTACAGAGAATGGTCCAAAAAAGAGAAAATATCCAGTGAGCAGCAGTTCTCTGGGTGAAAATGCCTCATTGATGCCAAAGGTCAGAGGAGAATGACCAGACTGATTCAAGCTGATAGAAAGGCAAAAGTAACTCAAATAACCACTCGTTACGACGTCAAACTTGAAGCAGATGGGCTACAGCAGCAGAAGACCACACCAGGTGCCAGTCCTGTCAGCTAAGAACAGGAAACTGAAGCTACAATTCACACACTAAAATTGGACAATAGAAGATTGGAAAAACGTTGCCTGGTCTGATTTCTGCTGCAACATTTGGATGGTAGGATCAGAATTTGGTCTAAACAACATGAAAGCATGGATCCATCCTGCCTTGTATCAGCAGTTAAGGCTGGTGGTGGTGTGATGGTGTGGGGGATATTTTCTTGGCACACAACTGAGCATAGTTTAAACACCACAGCCTTCCTGAGTATTGTTGCTGACCATGTCCATCCCTTTATGACCACAGTGTACCCATCTTCTGATGGCTGCTTCCAGCAGGATAAGACACCATGTCACAAAGCTCAGATCATCTCAAACTGGTTTCTTGAACATGACAATGAGTTCACTGAAATCAAATGGCCTCCACAGTCACCAGATCTTAACCCAATAGAACACTTTTGGGATGTGGTGAAACAGGAGATTCACATCATGGATGTGCAGCTGATAAATCTGCAGCAACTGTGTGATGCTGTCATGTCAATATGGACCAAAATCTCTGAGGAATGTTTCCAGCACCTTGTTGAATCTATGCCACAAAGAATTAAGGTAGTTCTGAAGGCATAAGGGGGGTCCAACCCAGTATCAACAAGGTGCACCTAATGAAGTGGGTAGTGACTGTGTATATACATTTAAAGTAACAAAGGTGAAGAAAATTACTTAATTTGAACTAAAGTAGCCTGTAGTTTGATGTCAAAGTCTATTAACTTTGAATGGACTGAAAGGGAACTCATTATGCTTTCCCTTTTTCCTTTTTGTCAAATCGTCTAAAATGGTGGATATGCAAACTAAACATGGCCAAAATTTCAAATAATCAGGTCAGCAGGTGTGGTATTAAACATAACCCAAAAGCTCATGCTTCACACCACACCGTTTCTGACAGGTTTTCTACACTTGACTCTGTATGATGTGAAAGACAGTGGATATCCCGATATGGTCATGTGATGTGAGCACAGCAGCCCAACCTGCTGTTTAACCTTTTTATATACAGTGTGTGTATATATACAGCTCCGGAAAAAATTAAGAGACCACTCCAAAATTATCACTTTTTCTGATTTTGCTATTCATAGGTATATGTTTGAGTAAAATGAACATTTTTATTTTGTTCTATAAACTACTGACAACATAACTCCCAAATTCCAAATAAAAATATTTTCATTTAGAGCATTTATTTGCAGAAAATGAAAAAATTGTCAAAATACCAAAAAAAGGTCCAGTGTTTTCAGACCTCAAATAATGCAAAAAAACAAGTTCATATTCATTTTTAAACAACACATTACTAATGTTTTAACTTAGGAAGTGTTCAGAAATCTATATTTGGTGGAATAACCCTGATTTGCAATCACAGCTTTCATGCGTCTTGGCATGCTCTCCACCAGTCTTTCACATTGCTGTTGGGTGACTTTATGCCATTCCTGGTGCAAGAATTCAAGCAGCTCAGCT
>VUQI01057815.1:0-22940 GCA_015106735.1 Paratilapia polleni
GCCTGTCTCCCTCTGCTCTCTTCTGTTTCTCCTCACCCTCAACCGGTCGCGGCAGATGGCTGCCCCTCCCTGAGCCTGGTTCTGCTGGAGGTTTCTTCCTGTTAAAAGGGAGTTTTTCCTTCCCACTGTTGCCAAATGCTTGCTCATAGGGGGTCGTCTGACTGTTGGGGTTTTCTGTCTAATTTGTAGGGTCTTTACCCTAAAATATAAAGCGCCTTGAGGCGACTGTTGTTGTGATTTGGCGCTATATAAATAAAACTGAATTGAATTGAATTGAAATAATTCTTTTGCTGCATGCTGCTGGATATTAAGTTGACAGCAAGTTGAAAAGTGTAAACCAAAACAATGAGCTAAAAAAAAACAAAATGCTTCATAAAAATCTCTGTGGGCTTCTTAATACATGTCAGCTCTTTTACACATTATTTAATCCCTTCTTAATGTACAAATATGAATTAATGCAGTTTAATTATTATTTTCTTATGTTAAACATGCATCATGTATCTTTTTCATGTAGTAAATGTTTTTTATTGCCAATGTTTGAATGGACTGTGACATAATTCCCTCTGAGGGCTCTAACAGCCTGTGGACGGATTTCTATACGAAGGACTCATGTCAACTTTTCCACGAAAATCCAAAAGATGTGATGTTTAGGACTGTGTTTTTCCTCAGTTAGCAACGTAGCTAATGTTAGCTTAAACATGGAATCACAAACATCACCATAACCAGCTTCCAGCACAATGCAGACTCCAACACAAACTCCACATAAGGACTAAAATACTAAAGGGCCTTTCTCATACAACACGACAACAGCACTGCTGCGCTCTGAAAACCATTCTTTTCTATGGCTTGCGCCACGCAAGAACAGTTTCCCACTGCATTGAGCAAAGTGCAGCACCGGGAGCACTCGCATGGCGAGGTGTGACATACATTTGTGTGACCAATAATTCACGGAATGACAGAGAGCGGCAGTGTTGCCAACTTAACGACTTTGTCGCTATATTTAGCTAGTATTGAGACCCCTCTAGCGACTCTTTTTCAAAAAAGTGACTAGCGACAAATCTAGCAACTTTTTCTGGTAAATTGAAGACTTTTGGACTCTGACGTGAAAGCACGTATCGTTCTTACTTTTCTCAACTAGCAGCGGGTGCTGCTGTGGGCCCCTCCCCCATCCCAAAGCACTCAAAGACATGTCCTCGCGCAGCAGTCCCTCCCAGCTGCAGTCAGAGCAGGAGATTCTCACCCCTCTGCATCCAGACTGCAAATGAATCGCGCTGGCTGATTGAGTGAAGAGGGTCAGAATTGTGACATTTAAAAAAAACAAGAATCGACAGAAGAAAGTTCACTTGTAGTTCTAAACATATTTACTCACTTTTTGTCTCTCCCACAATGTTATTCCTCTGTGCTACAGTGTCCATTACAATTACATACACATGGCCAATTATGCAAATTAGGTGATGACGTCATTAGCGACTTCTAGGACAGCCAATAGCTACTTTCCTTACTGAGGAGTTGGCAACACTGGAGACACGTGATATAGTACACGTAAAGACCATGAGTGGCCGCAAATAACAGACACAGTACATGCAGGGCGCAGCGGCCAGTGCAACACAAATTTTGGAGCCGCTCGTTCAACCGAGCGATCAGTGCAGTGTGTGCCGCTTTCTATGTGAATAGGCCTTAACAGTGATGTGGCTTCATATAGCATATAGATAGAGACGTCACCGAGCAAATAAGCTAAGGTTAGCCAGCTATCTACTGTTTTTATCTACACTGTTTACCTAGTAAGTTGTCTGCATTAGCGGGTAAGCTAATATTGCCTAACTTTATCCAGAAGGAAAGCCACATTATCCAAACGAAAAAACTACGGTCATCAGTAGGGCATTTGATTTGGTTTTTTAGGGATTAAATCCAACCCTGAGCTCTTTTTTTTCTGGCGGTGTTAGCTAACACTGGCATGCCTGCTACCATCAACAAACTGCTAGTTATCTCACATAGCAAAATACAGTGTTGACTGGAAAAGGTCGGCTAATTCATCCAAACTCCTGGAGCTAGTGTGGTATTTAGCTGGCTTTTTTAAAATTAACATTATGAACTAACCATCCCAAGATTTAACAAAATAGCTAACATGGCACCGGTTAGCCAGCTAGCTGTAACTTAGCTAAGCAGCATATTTTGGACATTGGTTGCTTCGTCATATCCAAGTCAGCTTTGTTGTCATATATACAGTCAGTTATCAGTCAGTTATACAGTATATATAACAGAGTACATACAATAGTTCAGTTAAGTCTTTTTCATATTGTCTCCCTCATTATTAATTGTATTATTTTTGAAGAAAAGACATCAACACATGTTTTACTTGGAGTTTTTGTTGATGAGCTGAACTTCCACAGACATTTGGAGTAGATGGCATGCAGCTCTTCATCCTTGGGGGGAGATTAGTTTGGTGACTTACTGGTGTGTCTGCACTCACTTGCAGCAGATAACTCACACAGTGAAAAACTCATCAGGCTCGTACTTTCCTGATTAGTATTTCATGATATATTGACATATATCATCAAATGTATTCTATCCAAGGACTGCTGTCCTTTTGGTTTTGGCAGTTAATGTGATGCACTGAGCATGAAATAATGCTCAGCTGTATGTCTGCAAATTATTAGCTGTAATTGTACTGTATATCTTATACTGTTTGCTCAGTTCTTGGACTGACTGTCCTGTAGGTCACATCAGTTCGAAGAGATCTCATTGAAAGCACTAGCTATTTTGTGATTGTCCTGATAGTTGTTTTTTGGATTTATGTTCTTACCTGTTGGAGTTTGTTTTTTGGGGGATTTATTATCAGTTATTAAATGTCACTTTTCCTTGATATCCTCCACCTCCAGCATCCTTTTTCTTCTTGTTTATACTCCTCATCTATTTGTGATATACACCTTTATTTTTTGCACACTTTATAGTTTTAGTTCAGTTTTAAATTAATAAATTTACCATTTTTGACCATCAGTCTACACCCATTCACAAATAATGAAAACAGTAAATCCCTTTACTGTGACACTCCGCCTTTGTTTTGTAGGAAGTTGCCGAGGGTGGGCAGGTGTGGTTGGAGAAGCTTTTTAAAGTCCTCTGGGATGTGGTGCTTCAAGGAGCTTTAACTCAAATCAAAACAACATGGCATCTTTATCACACTGACTGTTTAAAAGCAATTAAAAAGCAGGAGATTAGCGGAGAGGATGTGCCCCGTAGGTTGACTGATGAACACACCAACATGCCATTTTTGCTAAATTTTCTCCATTTGTTGTAATCATTCTTGTGTTGCAGCGATGTCATGATGAATTATGGTGCTGCCAGGCCACCATTATGCATACATAATGTAGAGATGTTTTTATTTAAAACACCAAAGTACAAGCCAAAATTTCAAAGCACGCCTGTATTCATGTGTATGCAGAATAGCCTCTGTGTCATCTGGCATGTTGTCAGGATTTCTTTTGATTTAAGCAGGTGTTATGGCATGTGTAGCAATCGGCTCTGGTTCAAATTGTTAACTCCAGATGTTGTAGTTAATGGTGATTGGTTCAGATTCTGGAGCTGAGACTGGATTCTCTTGTAGAGTTTGCTTGTGTTTCTTTTCCTCACCTGTGGCTTTATACTCAGGGCTGTATTTTTCTTGACTCTCTTTTTTAGCTGGAGCACGTCGCTGTGACGGCCCCTATAGCTGGTTTCTTGAGATCTGTCAGATGTCTGAAATCTGGTGTCAAGAGACCTATAAGGTCCCTGATTTTTTTCTGATTGTCACATATGTCTGTGCAGGTTCTCAGTCATCCAGGTCATGGTAGTCTTAAGCGGCTGAGATGAAGGCAACTGGACTTTTTTCAAGGTTTTTGAAGACATTTCAACTTTCATCCAAAAGGTTTCTTCAGTTCTAAAAACTAGGGGTCCTTACCTTACATATAAAGTGCTTTGAGACGACTGTTGTTGTGATTTGGTGCAATATAAATAAAATCAAACTGAACTGATGGGGAGTCCCAGGTATTTAACCTAGGTGGGTCAATGGCTCTCAGGACCACTTCCAAGGTCCACTACAGGCTAAATACCTGGGACTCCCCATTAAGTGTTTTAGAACTGGCAAAGCTTTTCACACGTGAGCTGAAACATCTTCAAGAACCTAAAAAGAGATCCAGTGCCTAAGTCCAGTAGCATGTAACTTGCCTCCATCACTGTCTCAGAGACTACACTCACAGTCTAACAAACGGTCTTACTGACTCAGGTTCAGATTCCATGCTTTTTTTGTAGTGGTTCAACTTTCTCTCAGACGGGATGCTGCTTGCTTTGAACCATTACCCAACTTCTGCCGAACGATGATGCACTGGGGCTGAGGAGTGTTGACATCCGTGGTCCAGCTAAAGCCAAAAGCCAGATTTATTTTTCTGTAAGTGGTGGGTCGCTCTCATTGACTCTAGGAACGATGGACATGAATGATGGTTTGTTCCTGGACTCCGCATTTTGAAGCCTCAATATTAGTGTTTTTGCCACCACCATGTTGGTTTTTTGAAGTGACCATATTAGGACAAAAATGCTAGCTAGCTTGGTTAGAAAGCTGATTCCATAAACTGTACTGACACATGTATCTGATAATAAAATACAAGCTGGAAGATCAGTCATTCTACTGCCAGAAGATCCGTCCATACTAACCAAAACTGAAGCATAATCATTTTAAACAGTACCACACAGCAAGCCATGTTATGTGTCAGATAATTCCATTAAAAATGCTCCAAAAAGCACCAACTACACAAGCACAGTGGAGAGGTCCATTACATTAACTAATATTATTGCATGTGGGGTCTAGTAGAGAGAGAGACTCCAGCTGCAGGACACCAGTCAACTTCAAACTCGAATAAAGTCCAAACAGAAGGGTTATAAAAAAATTCAACTGCATACAGGTTTTATGAAGGGGAACCTAGCCAGGAGGCCGGTTTTGGAGGCCAAAACTGTTCTTTGTATCAGGCTGTAAGCATGTTTATTTCCGCTGTAAATTTGGACATTTTAACATGGGACTCTATGGGGATTGATTCACTTTTGGAGCCAGCCTCAGGTGGATATTTGAGGAACTGCACTTTTTGGTACTTCCACGTTGGGCTCTTTTTTTTTTTTTAGCCCCAGAGGCTGATGCTTGGTTGCAGTGGTTGCACAAGGATGCAATCCATTTTCCCCACTCTCAAACGTTATTATCCTCCATGTTATCAATCAGGACCTTTGATGTGTTACGCTTTAATATTTCCCAACCTCAGCCGCTGCCTGAACAGATTGAGTTCTGCATGTACCACGTCTTTAAGAGTGTAAAATTCGCCTCTCTATCGGTAAATTAGTGCCTACAAAGTACGCATATAGTAAGTTTAAAATTCTTTCACTAAATTTTTTGCACTTGTATCACAATAATAATAATATGAGAGTGACCCAAAACATCTGGACACATATGGATACTCAGTGTAGTCAATATCAATGGTTATCTGACCTTTATTTTAAACACTCATCAGAAATGACATGAGATAAGATGAGATAACATAAAATAACAAAAGATAACAAGACTTTACAAGAGATTGCTTCCACTGACAAGCTCACAGAGAGCTTTAAAGACCATGTGAGCAGCCTGCATATCACAAATAGCTGCTGTTGAATAAAATTTAGCAGCTTTACAGCTATTGAAACCTACTACCAGCCACGGTAGAGAACCAGATATATCCCTCAGGTAATGCACACCTGACCTGAAAGACACTTTTATTTATACCTGATTTATTTTTTAACAAGTCATAAAAATGAAGTTCTGACCTCAGTCCACAGCTGCCTGTTAATGACAATAAAACCCTAACCACACATTATCAGTGGACAGACGTAACAGATGGCCGGCAGCACTAGCGTAAAATCAAGCTGGTAAAAATCTAATCATTAAACAGACATGTGGCTGTATTCAGTGTGTTTATCGAAGCCCTGAAAGGAAAGTAAGAATAAAATAATTAATTAAGAGATTCACAATCAACTTCTTCCAGTTCAGATACAATATTGACACCTTGGCTTAGGGTATCTGCTTGTAAGAGTACTGATTCGGTACAGCTGCTACAGAAATAAGCTTTAGCATCAAATATAAAATAAACCTCAGAGGATTTAAATGATTTAAAAGAATCATTCTTTTATGTGTACAGAAAACATCAGGCATGACTTAAATATAACATTCTTAACTTTGTAAAGTAAAATATAGTCAATATAAATGACTCCAGGATCAAAATAAAAATGTATTTATGGTATTCATCTAATTTATTTATAAATTGTTATTTATTAGTTTCTGTTTTTGTTTAGTTGACTTTGAGATAATTTACGTTGTTATATTATTAATATTTTTATTTAAATATCCATTTTACTTCATTGTACTTATTTTTATTTCAGACTCATTTTTATCTCCTTAAGATATTTGTTTGGTCATCATGTATTTTATTTAACTGAACTACATACTTCTATTTATTTAAGCTATTTTTCATGTTTGTTGTATTGTGTCTCTTATACTGGACTTTGGTATTTCACGGTCACGTTAGTTTCTCCTTTCCCTGCTCTCAGTCTCGCTGTGAGTCCACCTCCTCACGTTAGTCGAGTTGACAACAATGAGTTATGTGACAGTAAGTGCAGTAAAAGCTTCCCGGTGAGCGTTACACCGAACATGACAAGAGTGAGAGAAAGAAGCTGACAGGGAAAGCATCGCTTTCGTAGTTTGAACTTTTCAGTCGTGACATCTGACTTTGCAAAAGTTTTTTATGTAACCACAAACTAGTTGGCCATAAAGTCATTCAGAAGAAATAAAAAGTTTAATTTTCAACTGTGTAAATTTGTTTAAAACTAACTAATGGAGAATCAGCCTGAACAAGCAAGTAATCAGAAGATCAAAATGAATCATGAAACACTTAATCTTAGGCTTGTTAAATGATCAGAGCTGTGATTGAAGGTTAAAGCAGATGATTTTCAGATTTCAAAATGGGCTGTGGCAGTCTGAAGTTTGGGAATGGCTTCTCTAAAAAACATTTCAAGTGTCTGAGGGTCTAACCAATCATTTGCACCTACCATCTGAGGATGGGTAAGCCGATATGAAGATCCACTTCAGGCACCTCCTCAACCTTTTGCAGGTAGACATGAGTGAACATGATAGCTATGCAGAAATCCAATGTGACGAGGAGACCCAGGCTACTTTGTGCACCTCTGGGTGTAATGAGGGTTAAATATGCCAGATGTTACCTGGCTCTCTTTTGCTTTCCCTATGTTGGATGTTAAGAAAATGGATGGATGGTCAAAATCAAAGCAGCAGAGGGTGAAAGTTGGCTACTGTTCTCAAGCTGTTTGGATGAGAAACAGTAAGAGGAGACAGACGGTGTGTTGTTACGCTGGTCATCCAATCAATAAGGTATTGTTATGACACCTCCATTTAATCAGAGTAAAACCAACACGTGCTGCAGTCTGAAATCCTCTCCAGCATCAGTGTGATTGATGCAGGCTTGTGTGAGATGTGGTGATTGGATGTTTGAAGCTAGAAGCACACTCGCTGCTGCACTCTTTTAAATGAATTCACAGAAAGTAATCAGATTTAGTTAAGTGTCGGAGCTGAAGTATTTCCTGCTGGAGTTGGTCTTGAGTGCAGTCATGGCACTTTCCTGACTTCAGCTCTGAGGTGGTGCAGCTGAGGTGTTCAGTCCATGATTAAAATCAGTTTAAATCTATAAGATATTCTGAAAACATACATAGACTACTAAATTAGAATGGTGTACACAAATTACTCACCGATAAAACAATCATTTTCTAGTATTTCTGATCTGTAATCTGCAGACAAAAAAAAAGCTAGAAATGGTTCCTGAATAGGACAACGTTACAGGAGGGTTGGTGATTAGATGGAAATATGGACATTGTGTTCTTTCAGCTGAAGGAGGACATGACAGGAAATGTTTGAGTATAAACCCCACGTCAAAGTGAACAAATAAACATGTACTGTGTGTTTAGCGAAAGTAAAAAACAAACAAACAAACAAATGAAGCCAACGCAGAATTACCAAAAACTGCAGTTCCTCTAGTGGCCACACGAGGCTGGCTCCAAAAACAAGGCAGTCCTCAGAGACTCCCATGTTAAAATGTCCAAATTTTTACATGTTTACAGCCTGCTATCTATGGATAGCTTCCCCCTTCATAACAACTATACAGAGAGGGTCAATTTTTTAATACCTCATCTGTTGGGATTTTGTTAAGACTTAAGTTGGGGCGTGGCTGCTGGAGTCTCTCTGCTGGGCCTCACCTCCACAATGCAGTTATCTTACAAATAATATGGCTTGCTGTGCAGTTAATTATACTAACACACCGTCCAATAAGTAAATTCTAGGATTTTATTAGTCTGCTGCTGAGCACTAATTAACAGAATATTAATATATGATCCTAAAACATGGCACATATTTGTACTTGTTGACCTTATATCAAATCTGAAAGGAGGCTAAGCCTACATTTGAATTATGTTTTTAGTTTTAGTCTGTACTTGTTCTCAGACCATTAAACAACACCACAGCAGCAGCTGAAAGTCATATCCACATTCAAACACTAATTTAACAGAATAGGCAGTAATCTGTCAGATTCTCCCATGTGTTAATGATAGAGCTGAGACACTGAGAAGTCAGAATTTTTGCCGGCTTTCATTCCTGGCTTCAAATATGATACACAAACTTAAAGCTTACACACATTCATACAGAGTTTTTAATACTTTTCTTCTCAGTGTGCCTTTTGTGTTTAACCTCTTCATATCTTTCTCATAATATAGTTTGAGCTCCTTTGTAAATTCAGTCAGCCAGTAGACCTGTCCATGGTTCTGATTGGTCAGATGCTGCAAACTCCGCCTCTTTCGTAGCTACGTTGATAAACCCTCGAGTTCAGAACAACCTTCGTGTGACCACTTAGCCCGATTGATGATGGTAGGGTAAGAAGCCAGATAAGGAAAAGATATCCTGGTTATGTTGAACTTGCTTTGTAGTACAGGGCCCTGTCACTAGAATCCAGGGATTTTCTGGCTCAAAATGAATCTATGATAACCATATTTGACAGAATTATGTGCAGTTTTCTGTTAGTTCTGATCATCTGGTAACTAAAAATGTCTACTCTGCTTGAGTAAATGAAACCCCACTTAACAAAACTGGTCCTTCGCTCAGTCTTTCCACTGACTTTTTATTTAATTACACCCTATTTAAAAATTTGCTTTGCATACAAATGTATCACTATTACCCTGATTTATACCTTGAGTAGCCTGGCAGAATTAACAAACAATTATATATCTTTTATCGACTCACATCCATTGAATGTCTGGGTGCATTTATTAAGAATTTATGCTACAAATCTTGGTGCATAATATCCTCAAATCTCTATTTCTGTATGCTGATCACCTGTGCTGTGCAGGTATGCTGTAAATCTGCTGACAGTGACTCTTTACATGTGAAAATACAAAGTGTAACAATTAGCATGTAATTCACAGCATTGTCATTGAAGATCAAGATATATGACCTCATGACGGACTCCATTGAAGTAGATCCCCCACTCTCTTTACTTCTAATTATCATTAAAGTGTTCAGCAGTAATTCTTATGCCAGAGGCAGCACCGTGCTGAGAGCTTAGACCAAACAGCTGTGGTGGAGCAGTTTTTACAAGCCGAACATGCTCCCACATCATCTGCATACATAAAATGATTAATTATGAGACTACAAAAACACCGCCAGCAGCTGTTTCACAAGCGTTTAACTTCCCTGACAACTGAAACGTGGCTGGAAAAAAATATTCCACCCTTGTTTTCACTATTAATGACAAAAGCTGCATGGTCTGAAAGTTGAGTGAAAATAAAACACATTTAAATGGATGTTTATGGGATCCTTCTGCATAATTCGAACTATAAAATAAATGTGTGAGTGACAGATTAACTAATAAGGGGGTCAGTATGCACATACATGTATCTCAAATATGTATGCAAACTGGTCATTAATTTTCTGAGCAAATCCAACTTACTCATTAAGGTTTTTTCTGTCAGGGAGAATCACTGCTATGACTTTCACTTGGAATTCAACATGATAATCAAAAAAAAAAAAAGAAAAAATCACCAGTTTTGGACATGTTTTCACTAACGAGCGTTGACATCTGCATGTAAAAGATGGACATATCCTCCATGATGTTACACTTCGATTTGTAGATTGCCATTTTGAAGCCTTGAGTCTGGCTTTTAGCAGCTGCAACCTTTTTTTTTTTTTTCGTGGACATGACAATATTTGAAGGAGAAGCTAGTGCTGGCTCACTGATTGGTTATCAAGCTGCATCAATAGTTCGTTGTGGTATTAAATGAGATGCTAATTTTGGCTAGCATTAGCTTAGAGCATCTAAACCAAATGCTGAATTAGACACACTGAGAACTTCTAATATAACCAAGATCTTCCCTTCATTCTTTTCTTGCTTCTTTCTTTCTTTCTTTCCTTCTTTCTTTGTTAGGGCCCCTGGGTCAAAGACCCAGGGTTTTAAGTTATAGTCAATATTCTGTTAAGTTAAGAGAATGATTCTGTATTCTGTCTGAGTTTAGAGGATGGCTTTGTTTTGTATTCTGTTTAGATTAGAGAATGGCTTTGAGCTGTAGCTGGGGCAGTAGGACAGGGACGGGCCCGGCGTCTCCAGACGCGGTCCGAGGGACAGGTATGGGCCTGGCGTCTCCAGACGCGGCCCGCAGGTGGGTCAAAGACCCAGGGGCCCTGACATTCTTTCCTTGCTGCCTTTCTTCATTTCCTCTTTCCTTGCGCCTTTCTTTTTCTTTTTTCCTTCTTTCCTTCTATCTTTCCTTCATCCTTTCCTTCTTTATTTATTTATTTCCTTCCTTTTCTTTCCCTCTTTCCTCCCTCCCTCCTTTCTTTCCTCCCTCCTTTCCTTCCATCTTACTTTAATTCCTCCCTTCCTTGCTTCTTTTGCTTCCATTGTTCCTTCTGTCCTTCCTCCTAACCTTTTTTCTTGTCTTCTTTTTCCTTCCTTCCTTCCTTCTTTCTTTCCCTTTCCTTTTTCTTCCATTGTCCCTAACACACCTGTGCATGCTGTGTTTTTTAGGATAACAAACCTGACTGTGTGTAGCAGGCTCTGGTGTCTGGCTGAGTAAATCTGCTCTAAGATGATTAGCTCCATTATGAATAACACTCCTCTGTGACTTACTCTAGTTATTCAGGTGGTTTAATGATGGAGACTCTCCTGTTAGCCGTCAGATTAATTCCTTTACACTCTTCCTGCATTTCAGGCCAGCATTACTAACACTCACTTCCTCCTCTGTTCTCTCTGTTTGTGCCTGACAGACTCATAAATGATGTTAGATCTTCGCAGTCTGAGAGGCTTTTCATGGATAACATGTAATGAATTCAGTGCTGAGCAGAAACAACCTTAATTGACCTTTTGTCAAAACTATTTGCAGTCGCTCTTCTTGGTTTAATTTAACCTTCTACCTCTCAGATGGATGTTTCCTGTGAAGGAAAACACAATTTAGTCCACAAAATCTTGACTAATGTTTGACTATTTGCAATTAAGGATGTTTTCTTAATTACTCATATCTACCTGGCACTATCTGAGCTGGCCCGCTGGTTAAACCCACCCATCTGGCAACTCAAAATCTCATTATTATGCAGTTGATAAGCCCAATTTCCAATCTACAAAAAGCTCTTTTATTCTCTCTGTGGGAAGAAATCATCCACTGTGCTTCTGTCTGATAGTCTCTGGGTTCAAGGGAAATTTGTACTCACCATTGCAGGCTTTGATGATGTTTGCCTTCATCACAGGTTGCTTAGGCTTATTATCCACAGGACAGACTTCATCCAACGTCTGAGGAGCAAATCTAACCAGATCAATAAGACAGCTGCAGGATTATTTACTCACTTCAGTTTCATTTTCTTTTACTTCAGTGGTGGTTTGTGGCTACATTTATGAAGTCACTCTAATGTGAAGTGATTAAACATGCATTTTAACATGTGGTATTGTGTGTTAAAACAAAAACTTTATATTTTTATCTTTTGGGGAAAAAAAATCTTTTGGCAAAAAAAAAAAAAAAAAGAATTTTCTGACTGGCAATCAGTTAAAGGAAAGGGGAACTGTTCTGTTTCTCCTTATTGTCGGTCATATATAGCATGTGGATAAACTTCGTGAAGTGTGGGGATTAGGACCCAAATGGAGAACACAGGAGGCAGAATATTCCAACAGAAGGTGAGCTTTAATAGCTGTTTAAATAATAAGGAAAACATGGAACAAAAGCAAGGGAAACCACAGAGGAAAAGTAAGTTAAACCACTTAAAAAAGCAACTTAAATCATGGACGGAAAGCAAGGGAAACCATGGAGGAAAAGCAAGAAAAAAACAGAGAAAATTCAAGAAAAAAACCCGAAGGAAGAGCAAGAAAAAACGTGGAGGAAATGCAAGAAAAAACATGGAGGAATAGGAAGTAAAAATGAGGGGGAAAAGCATGAAAGGAAAGGAGGACAAAACCAAGGGAAAACATGGCAGAAAAACAAAAAAAAAAAACTATGGAAGAAAAGCAAGTAAAAACAAAGAGGAAAGCAAGATAAACAGAGGGAAAGCAAGGGAAACCACAGAGGAAAAGTAGGCAAAAAAACATGGAGGAAAAGCAAAGGAAAACATGGAAGAAATGCAAGGGAAACCACAGAAGAAAAGGAAAAGCAAGAAAAAACACAGGGAAATGGCAAGGCAGCACATAGTGAAACATAACAGATGACAAGGACTAATACACATATATACACACACACAGCTGATTGAGGTTTAGACCCAGGTGCATGTAATCAACACAGAAAATGAAAGAAAGACATTAGAGAAAACTATGAAAGTAAAACAGGAACAACCAATACTGAAACAAGAACATATGAAACAAGCATTGGTACCCTGGGTGCTTGATCTGTTTTCAATAATTCACTGGAGAAAAAATGCACAGAAAGTACATTTTAGGTAAACTTTCAAGGCTCATATCTCCATGTGGGATAGGTGGCTGTTCAGTACAAGTTATAGCATATGAAAGGTCTCCTTCTTACCTATGCATTGATACCAGGCTCATCTTCCAGCCATGATTCCTTCTGGGTCAAAATAATTTTATGATAAAGTCATATTTTAACACTGAAATGGAGAAACTACATCTGTGTTCACATGTTGTATATAACAGTAGAAAGATGTAGAGTGGTATATTCGACTGGTGATCAGAGCAGATGTATTGTGTCTGTTTAGAGAAGTAATCAGTGTATTTCAGGGGTTCGTATCACACCACAAACAGCTCCTGAAAGTGAAATCAGCTGCATAATCAAACAAGTGAAGAAGCTCATTCGTTAACTTTTACCCTCATCAAGCAAATCTGAATAATTTCCCCCCACACTCATCTTTTCCTTCATTAGCACTCTTCAGTTGGGTAATTGTATAGATTTGACATATGCTTTAAATCAGTAAGCAATCAGGACCATCGTCACCGGTGAGATCCAGTCATCAATCAGGTGTTTATCTATAAATACTGGTGAAAGACTTCACTTCTCTTGATTATTCAGCTCTTGTCTGTGAGACGTTTCCAATCATGGAAATGAAGGGCATCGATGATGTGGTGATGCCCTCTATTTGAGAAAGTTCCTCCCTGAGTTATGAGAGAAATTTTGTGTTTATAAACGGCCCGCTGAGCATTCATGTGCAGGCTTATGCAGCCTGTGTGGTGTTTCTGGAGCTCCTAAAAGAGTCAAATCAGCTGCAAAAGTTTTAAAATGAGTTTTAGAGACTCTCCCTGTGCTGAATATTCATCTGATTATCAGGCAGACTCAGGTGTGACCTAGAGTCCTCAGAGACTCACCTGTTCAGGGTCATTGGGATGTTTTGGTGGTCTAGCAGCACAGAAAGAATAACTTCTAAAATAGAGTTCATAACCTCTGTGAAACTATTGAAAATAGTGTGTATTATGTGATTAACTAATATAGTTAATTAGCTTTTCAGCTCTTAGAGGTGATGTCAGTTACAGTTCATGCCTTCCATTTTGTTCCCTCCACCAAGGATTATTGGCAAGTGATTGTTTGTTAGCAGAATTACTCACAAAGTTATGGGTGCCAGTGCAATGTCACCCATTGTTTTTGGATTGCATTTTGGAGCCAGAAGTGACCATATCTGGGTAACCAAATGGGGTTATCAGATAAGACTAGTAAGCTTGGTTAGCAAGCTGCATCTTTAAACTGTATGGGTGTGACCATAGACGTATAAAAGATGGATGTAGCCCCTGAAGGTTTTCACCATCACCATTTTAGTGTTTTGAAACTGGACTTGATGAGCAAGGGGCAGATCTGATTGTAAAACTGCACACTCATTGGCTAAAGAGTTGGGACTGACAGATTGTTAGCCAATGACCATATCCTGGATAATCATCTGAGGGCTGTTTTCCCATAGACTTCCATACAACTGGAAGTCTTTTTGCAACCACAGGATTATAAAGAATGCAGGTTTAAGGCACGTCTGCACTGGCTTTACTTTTAGACCTTCAAGCTACGCCCATCTTGCACCATTTTATGCCGTCTATGGGTGCACAAACACAGCAGAGAGGGCCAGTCCAGACTTGAATTAGTGGAGGAGAGGCCTGGCAGGCAGACACCTACAGCTGCCTGTGTTGTAAATCAAAGTGGGCATGCCCCTACGAGTTCTAAAAAACAAAGAATCCCCAGGCTGTAAACACGTTTATTTCTGGTGTAAAGTTGGACATTTAAGATTGCAGTCTATGGGGACTGACATGCTTTTGGAGTCACCATCAAGTGGCTGTTAGAGGAACTGCAGTTTTTAGTACTTAGCGTTGACTTTATTTTTCAGGCTCTGAGGTTTCTTCTTGGCTTATGTGGTAAAAACTATTTGGTTAAGGTTGCGAAAAGATTGGCTTAAAATATGTCTCCTAACAACAGTGGCTCAATACATAGAAAAATGACCAGTTGGGGGCGACAGTCCAGATTCACTTGTGCCATAATCCGGTTGCCAAAATCTGCAAAAATGAACAAATTCTTCACTTATTGATATATTTTTAATGAATCATGGTGGTCAGAGATGAATACACAGCATTTCCTGTTCCTGCTTTACAATGAAAGCCATCCATGGTTTTGAAGGTGAACACTTTTGATGTAAATGAAGCAGCATTCGGTCCAATTTCTCCTTCTTTTTTTTAGCGCTTGTTTAAAGTGTAAATCATGTTTACTTGAGGCAGAGACTCAGCTCACCCTGTTCTCCTGCTGTGAGCTGCACCGAAAAACTGAGAAGCTCAATCAAACACACTCCAATTACACCAAAGTCAGACAATTAATTGTTCCAATAATCGGCTTTAATTGCCTGATAATTAGCAGACAGTTATATTTTCCCCGTGGCAGAGAGACAGTGAGTGTGTGTGGGTGTTTAATGTCAACAAGTTCGGGAACAGCACCGATGAGGCCGTCAGCTGGGACTGGAGTTTTTGAGGAAGGTGCATTCAGCATGAAGAGAGTGGCATTAAAACAATAAGAATCATAAAGATTTATCAACAACACAAATGAAAACTCATTGGACATGTTCAGCTGCATGCTAACTCCTCTGCGGGGACATTACTGATCTGTGCTGACTCAGGGGCAATTTTCCAGGTGAACGCCTGGACTGTGATCATCGAGCCAATGTGATGGGTAGATGTGCAGAAAAAAAATCACCTTAACGAGAGAGAGAGAGAGAGGTACGGCCATTTCATGATCTGCTGCCAGGATCGAATGATGCAGCCAATCAGTAATGAGCTGCATCGTTACTCTAAGTGACATTTTTAATACAACATATTGAAAATGTGAAGTTTGTAGGTTTTTAAACTACAAAAAAATCTGCCTCAATCCATCATCCCTCCAGGTTTTACTGAAATTGAATCAGTGGAGTGTGTGATATTGATAATGCCTTCATTTGGACAGTTAAGATCATTTATAAGGCTGGTGGGATAAAGGATGGCAGATCTTCATCAATTTAGGTGTAGAAAAGTGGAGTTTTTTTTTTTTTTTAAAAGCTTTGATGTCCTACTATTACTGGGGCAGGACTGGAGCACCCACTGGGGCTGCATATTATCAGAAATATGTGCAATTATACAAGTTAGATTTTTACAGTCACTAAAGAGTTGCTTGTCAGCAGTTCATCAGACAAAGAAAGAAAGGAAGCCAAAAGATTTGCTAAGTTTGATTTTAGTTTTTGAGTGCCAAAAGAAACAAGCAATTAGAAGGCAGACTGGCAGTCTCTGAGATTTGAACCTGAGGCTTTGGGAGCCCCCCAGGGTTTGTGGCCCCCGGGCAGTTACCTGCTTTTCCCAGTAGGAGAATGAGCACTACTAGCAGGCAGAAAGCCTCCAACATGAACACACGGAGTACATCCACGTCCAGCTGGTTAGATTTGTAAATGTGTATTGTTTCCTCAGATTTAACCCAGTCCCGAATAAAACAGCATTTTTCTCTCTCCAAAACAGATGTCAGATTGGTGGAAATAGAGGGCCAGACTGACTTAGATGCAGTAAGCAAAAGGCCACACGTTGAACAACTGAACAGAAAAATGACACACAAAGTGCTGAAATATGTAAAAATCCATGACTGTTGGTAGACATAACAAACTGCTTTAAAATAAGCCTGGATACTTGTTTCAAAAACCAAGACTTTAATGGTTAAAGTACTATATTTATATATTAAAATACATGAGATTTACCAATTGGATGCGTATAAGAGTATCAGCTGAGCCATTAGCTGAAGTAGGCCTGTGATGAGACTTTGTAGTGTACCTGAACTAAGACTGTGCTCCATTATTGGTGACCACAGAGACCAGCTGTGTTCAGGCATGGACTTTTTAAAGCTGTTCTCCCTAAGCTTGTCTGTCAAAATCAAGTTAAATACATATTAACTCCATGAAATCATGATTTATTAGTTAAATCACCCATCCTACTGCTTACCAGGTGTTACCTCTGACTTACTGTCCATTCATCCATCCGTCCATCCATTTTCAGGGGGGTCTCTGAGCTGCCTACAGTTAGATGTAGGGAACCAAATAGAGAGAGGTGGGTGCTGATTTAAAGTGGCTACATCAAGTGGGAGTTTTTCAGTTTTCCATTAGAGTTGTTTTAACATCTAAAATAAAAATATGGCAGGATTTAGCATTAAATCCTTCAGCCTTTAATGATGGTTCCTTCCCTCTGCAGACTTTTCAAATGCCAGAGCTCAAAAATGCATCATCCTCCCACATTAGGAGGATCAGGAGAGTTGCAGCATACAAGACTTCATGTTCAAAAGTAAACTGCCATCAATTATAGCTCCCCCTTTTTGTCCACTGACATTTGAAAATCTTCTGCAAAAAATGTACAACCTGAAAATCTTCTGCAGCTCACCCAAACTTTTAATCACAACTCTGATCATCACGCACACCTAACATAAAGTTTTTCCTTTTTTGTGTTTTCATGATTCATTTTGATCTTCTGAGGATTTGTTTAAGCCAAGGCTTCTACTCATATTCTAATTAGAGTTAGCCAGACCTTCTCTCTGTGAATAGTACTCATGGCCATTGACCAATGGTCACGACAGTCTGCATATTAATGATCATGAAACTGAGCTTGTGGCCTTTTGTTAGGCAGTGGTGCTAGTTTTGTTATGCAGCTGTACTGTTTACAAGGTTGGTTCATCTTAGACTGAAGAAGTCACTTGGATGAGTGATGAAACGTTTCTCCCACCGAAAATGCTGCGTCCAGATGAACAGAATCAACTTTCTGGGACAGACCTTTGGATTGTTTCCGATAATTTCTGGCACCTGTAACCCTAACCAGCTTTACAGCCTGTGAATAGCCATTAACTGCTGGTAATCAGAGATTAGTGGGTGGTTCATGGACCCAAAGGTCCAGTTTTTAATGCAGTGCTTGTTTAGTTTTATTCTTCATTAACAGCTTTATTTCTGGCGTCTGATCCAGTTTAGCTCTTTGACACTGTAAAAAGATTCCAACTTCAAAAATAGGTCAGAAAATAAGAAATAAAGTCGACGTTCTTTGAACAGATATCAGATTTATTAGCAGTTTATTTTCTAAATGTAAATATTTACATGCATCATCAAAATAAACTTTACTACTTAAAATTAAAAGGTTTATTTTTAACACATTTATTGAAAATTATTTCCTGTGGCCCATTTGCAGCACGTCCACCACCCACCAGGGGGCCTCAGCCCACACTTTGGTAATCATTGGTCTAAAGACTGATGTGATGGCAGCGTTTGAGGACCTCTTCAATCTTAGTTTTCTGAGGAAAATTGTTAAAGCTAAATGAGTTATTAAATTAACCTAACCAAGCTTTTGGCCTTAGGTGTAAATGTGAGTAACTGTCCAGGATGTATCCCACCTTTCGCCCAATGACAGCTTGAATAGGCTTATTTTAAAAACACTATTAAAGACGTTTTTATTCCAGAGAGCTTTCTTAGAGTTTCCACTTTTTTAGCTTATACTATTTCATTCTTATATCTTATATTTATAGCTTACACATAGTCACATTGTGCTTTAGTCTTGATGCTCGACTTCAGACTTGGATAGCGTATTAAATTAGAAAACTTTCTCTATGAATATGCTTGTTTTTAAATTCATCCTTAAAGTTTGAATTTTTTTTTTTTTTAATCTATTTTAATCTTTTTTGTCTCTTCTTATGGACACATTTTTGCATTTGCATTATATTATGTGCTTTTGTGAAGCACTTTTTAAAGCAGATTTTGATAAGTGTTATACTTAAAAAAAATTAGATTTTTATTATTACTAATATTATTATTGCAACAACATGTAGATGTGATTGTGCATTGCTCTGCATAGCACCTACGCACTACCAACACAGTATCATGCCCATAACTTCTTAACAGCCATCAGGTCATTGATGACCCATCTACGGTTAGGGTTGGGTTTTATTTTAGCCACATGCTAAACAAGTAAATGAAAAAGTCTCAGACATTAATTTTGACCTCAGTTTCCCCATTAAAAGCATTTCCAATTGGATGTTCCAGACAGGCAAATTTGTAGAAAAAGGCCTAGACATTAATCCTGTAGGTGATAATTGGTGATGACCACAATCCTAACCCTATGTTTTGGACAGAATCAAGTAGGACTTTTTTGGAAAAAAAAAAAAAAAGAAATAGTTTTTGATTCTTGTCAGTTAGAATGATTATTTTGCTTGATTCCCTGAAGACTTGGGAGAACAATTTTTAAAATACAAAGTTACATACTCTAATTGCCTAGGGCTTAGGGTTTAGGTTGGGATCATCACTGATAATTACTTTGACCTCACAGGGTTACACTGTTCTTCCAAAATTCCTTTCTGCTTGTCTTCAAAACATTAGGTTAGGGTTAGGTATTCGAGCTCAGGTTGAAGTCATCACGAATGAAGACTTGGACCTCACAGGGTTACAAACCATGACCTAATCCTATATGGGTCACGGTGACCTGGTGGATGTTAAAGTTTGGCTGCTTGTTGTCATGGTCCTGGTTTTTAGTCTCTGGGTTTTGAATTACTTTAGAGTTTTTGGATTCTTGTTTTTGGTATCAAATGTTTTCTGTCTGTTTTCACTGTTGTTCTATTAATCTAAGTTTTTGATTATTTTAAAGTTGAGTTTTTATTTCCTGTTCTGATTTCATTTTAATTACAGTATCTTGAGCATTAATTCTTCTTGTATTTGAGTTCTAGTTACTGTTTAGTGTTTATGGAGTTTGAATGCCTGTTGATGACTGACTGACTGTTGTAGTGTTACTTTTTAATTACTTGGTTTTTCAGTCAGCGTCAGCTCCCACTTTGAGTTGGTTCTTTGTGTTAAGTACCCCAAGTGTTTCCCTTTGTCTTTCTGTCTCCCCCTTGAATTAGTTCATTCATGCTTCAGTGTCTCTTATGGTTGTTGTTTATTTCCTGTTTTATTCTGATAGCTACTTTACTCTTGTTTCTTGCTCTGGGTTTTCTTCCTCTCTGGTGATTTTCTTGATTACGTTCACCTGTGTCTTGTTCCCCTTCTCTTCCTCGTTCCCAGCTACCTGTCTGTGTAGAAATAGTTCTGTCGACCCCTTTGTTGGATTGTCTGTTTTACCTCCTATAAGTTTTCAACCTTCCTAGTTCCTGTTGTTATTTGTGTTTTTTACTGGAGTTTTTTTTACCTTTTGTTGCCCTTGTGTATTTTTGTTATCAGCTTTGTTTTCTTTATTTTAATAGAGTTCTGGTTTTGGGTCCACTTTTGGAATTGAAACTTAACAGAAAATTTAGAGCCCAAGGACGACTTTGAAAACACACAGAAAGCACTTAATAATGAACAAGAATCCAAAAACTATAAAGTGACTCAAAACCCAGAGACCAAATCTTGGGACTATGACATTTGTATCTGCAACATCATATTTTCAGTCACTTCCCAGAGCTCATGACTACATGAGGGTTGGAATTGTAAATCAGTGGGTAAAGGGAAAGACTCGCCTTCTAGCTCAGCTCTCTCTTCACTAAACTGGTCTGGTATAACACCCGCATTACTATTGTGGTCACATCAACCCACCAGTATATCAAAGGCTCCTGAATCAGGTCTAGAGCTTGGGACAGAGGTTTTCCTCCGACTAGAGGGACCAACCCATTTTCCAGCAGAGCACAATAACCTCAGACTTGAACTCTCATTCTGGCTGCTTCACACTCGGCTGCAAACCTTTGTCCCAGTGTGCTCTGAAGGTGAAGATGGCGGTGTTGTCATTTATTAAATAAATCGCTTTGCCCGGCTGACCAAAAGGTGTTTGGAATCTCAAGAAGGTCATGCAGAGAATACATTTACAGACATTTTGACACAAACAAACACTTTAAATTACCTCAGAGTCTTCAATTATCTACCAAACCATCAAGAACAGATGAATCATGGCAACAATCTCTAAAGATATTTTTACCTACGTCTGTCACCTCTGCTCACTCCATTTCCATTTGTATTCCACTGCTGTTCTTTTCTCGTGACTCGTCTTCATCTCAGGTTTCTCACTTTCTCCCTCTCTGCACTTTCACTCAGATTATCCTCTTCTCTTTATTGTCCTCACAAACTTTGATTTTAATCCCTCTTTGAAAGTGATCAGAACTGGAGTTATCGCCAGTGACGTCTCGTGATATTGATTCAGACTCGTCATGGTACAGCTGACCTTAATGAACAATACTATGCATCTGAGTGTTTTCTTTCTTCTGCCTCCTTTTATCTTAAAGCATTAAAAGAATTTCAGTTTTGGGTTGATGCTGTGCAGACCACATGATGTTTGGCTGAAGACAAACATGACGCAGAGTGCTGCTTTCCACTCAGACTTCTTCATCATATCTTGTTTGCATTGTCTAAAAGCCTGCCTAAAAACAAACCTGTTTTTTATGAGGCCAGTGACCCTGCTAGGCAACAGCATGCATTACTCTGGGGTTGGTCCTTCCTAATGGGGAATAAACTCCAAGTCACATCAGCAGGCAGATGGATGAGCCTCTGGTCCTGCAGTGAAGCTGTGTTTGTACATGGTGAGACCTGATGTGAGGCTGCTGCTATGTTGGTATTAACCGTGTTTGGACATATTTGGTTAGCAAGCTGCATTCATAAAAACAGAATAAAAATGCTCCAAAATTCACCAACAGCAGACACAGTCAGTCGAGTTCAGTGACTCAAATTAGCAGAGGTGAGGCTTAGGAAATGTCGTCTGACTACAGCTCCCTGTAGTCAGAGTACTTTGAGCCTTAACAAACTCCAGAGGAATGAGTTATAAAAAAATTCCACCCTTCATCCAGCTGTTATGAAGGGGAAACTATCCAAAGAGGCCAAAGCCATATTTTGTAGCAGGCTGTAAACATATTTCTTTCTGCTGTAAAGTTGGACATTTTAACATGGGAGTTAATGGGGATTGACTCACTCACCAGCCTCAAGTGGACATTTGAGGAACTGCAGTTTTTGGCAGTTCAATGTTAGCTTACACTACAGATGCAGCTTTCTAACCAAGCTCACTTAGCACTCGCCAAAACACTAACAGTGAAACTTCAGAATACAGAGTCCAAACCAGAATGATTGTAGCTTTGCATTTTCCAATAATTTTTTAAATTGTTATTTCATTTTGATGTTTGTTTCTTTCAATTCAGTTAGTTTCCAAAGTAGGTTTGCTTGTTTCAATTTAGTTTTAATTGTTTAAAAATATCTTAGTCTAGTTTTTTAATTCTTATAATAAGGAGGATGCTTTTAAAGACCATATTTTTCAGCAGTTCAGAATACATAAGAGAGATTAATGAGACACCTTCTATCATCCACTAATTGGTTTTGACAGCTAGGGTCAAAGGTCGAGTTCACAGGGTCATGCAGTCAAAGTTATGTGGGTAAGACATCAATATGTTTATAAGCCATATGGTTTTTAGGGGTGTATTGATTGACATAATTATGAGTTTGTGGAGTCAGAAAGTCTGGGATGTATGAGCAGGTTCTATTTGTCTAGCTCCCCATCTGTGTTTATCAGTAAGGTGGGTAGAGAGGTACAGGGTGGTGTCAGGAAGTCTGTTTTTAAAAAGTAATCAATGGTAATGATAGGTAGAAAGAGAAGCAGCTTCTATGGGTTTGGAATGTGTGTCTTGTGGTCTGGTTTTACAGCCGTTAACACAGTCTAAGTGGGAAAGACAGCATTATGATTACAACACATGGTTTTAGTTTCTGGATGGATGTATTGGATGCTTGACTTGTGTCATTAATGTGAGAAGCATCTTAGTGTCCAGACCAAATCTGTGTTTAGTTTTAGACGTGTAATAAATATTTAACCTGGGTCACTAGTGAGAGAGGGTTCGTGAGGGGTTCAGAATGTGTGTGGTTTACTTTTAAAGCAGTTAATGACAGCTAAGGCCTCAAAGGTTGA
>VUQI01057819.1:0-21903 GCA_015106735.1 Paratilapia polleni
GTGGACAAGGCTAAGAGTCAGGCTTTCAAATGAATTAAAATTAAAACTCTGTCTGGGTCTTTGGTTGATTAGTAAGCTGGAGTAGAAAATTGCCGCTACTCCTTCTCTGCGGCCTGTGGTTCGAGGATTCTGACAGTTAGTATGACTCGAGGGTGTTGATTCATTTAAGCTAACATATTCATCCTGCTGTAACCAAGTTTCTGTAAGGCAGAATAAATCAATATGCTGATCAATTATCAAATCATTTACTAACAGGGACTTAGAAGAGAGAGACCTAATGTTTAATAGTCCACATTTAACTGTTTTACTCTTTGGTGCAGTTGAGGATGTTGTACTGTTCTTTCTCTGAAAATGTTTGTTCTTAATTTGTTTTTTGCTGATTTTTGGTTTATTTTTTGGCGGTCTGGGAACAGACACAGTCTCTACAGGGATGGGGGTTTGGGGGGATGGCAGGAGGAGAGAAGCTGCAGAGAGGCGTGTAAGACTGCAACTCTGCTTCCTGGTCCCAACTCTGGATAGTCACATTTTGGGGGGTTTAATAAATTCTGCCGTATTTCTGCTCCATCCAAAGTGGGATGGATCCCGTCTCTCCTAATAAGACCAGGTTTTCCCCAGAAAGTTTGCCAATTATCTATGAAGCCCGCATTGTTTTCCACTCAGACAGCCAGCAATTTAAAGAGAACATGCGGCTAAACATGTCACTCCTGGTCCGATTAGGGAGGGGACCAGAGAAAACTACAGAGTCCAACATTGTCTTGGCAAAGTTACACACCAACTCAATATTAATTTTAGTGACCTCCGATTAGCGTAACCGGGTGTCATTACTGCTGACATGAATTATAATCTTACCAAACCTACGTTTATCCTTAGCCAGCAGTTTTAAATTTCCTTCAATGTCGCCTGCTCTGGCCCCTGGAATACAATTGACTATGGTTGCTCTGTCTCTAACTTCACGTTTCTGAGAATTGAGTCGCCAATAACCAGAGTTTTTTCCTCAGCGGGTGTGTCACTGAATGGGGAAAATCGATTTGAAATGGGTTGGTGGTGTACCGGGGGCTTTTGTTTCGGACTATGCTTCCTCCTCACCATCACCCAGCCGGGAGTGTTCCCCGGCTGCTCGGGGGCTGCTGGGCTAGAGCTCACTGGAGCTAAGCTACCTTCGCCTGCACCGCCTACAGGATTTTCAATGGTGCGGAGCCGTGTCTCCAAATCAAAGCTACAAACTGGCTACATTTATTACAAGTATCATTATTAATAAAGGAGGCCGAGGAATAGCTAAACATTTGACACACAGAGCAGGAAAGAGGTGAGACAGGAGACGCCATGCTGACAGTGATTTGGCTACCAGCTAAGCTAAAAGCTATGCTAAGCTAGCGAATCCCTAAAGCTACAAAGAGTGAGTGGTATGAATATAAATTTGCAGAAAGTGTGCTATTAATAAAGCATATGTAGGTTACACTATGAAAATAAGTCACTATGTAAAAGTTAGTAGTTAGTTAATCAAGCTACACAAGTTAAGATACACAGCAAGCACCACTGTGCGATGCAACAAGAACAGGAAGTGATACGATACTACAGAGAGCCAACACCAAGTGAGAGCGCCACTGTCAGGTCAATTAGTGCCAGTGTTAGTACATCTGACTTGTTTCAAAATGACAATCCCGTTAATGGTTTTCAATATGGTGTGACTTGATAGACACATTGGCTAAGAGTTTCTAAACAGAGTCAAAATGCAGTTAAAAAGTCTTTAAAAATGTACCTAAAGGGATTGTAGACATGAAAGAAGTAGAATAAGAACTATGGTTTACTATGGTAGAGCTAATTGGTCCAAGTATTCTTATCATAATTAGGAAACATAGGATTTTTTTCAGAAAGGCTTTAAGGATCAGGACTAATTGTTTATAAAAGCACATCCCCAAAAGGTTACGACAAATTTGCTAACATTTGGTGTAACTCAGACACCATCGAACACACTAGAGTAACAAACTGGGAGGTGTTTTGCACCACCTTGGAAGTGAATACAATATATGGACAAAAATATTGGGTCCACCTCTTAATTTTTGAATTCAGGTGTTTTCAGTCCCATTGCCACAGGTGTATAAAATCAAGCACCCAGCCAACCTAGTCTGCCTTTACAAACATTTGTGAAAGAATAGGTCATTATAAAGAGCTCACTGAATTCGAGTGTAGTACTGTAATAGGATGCCACAATTGCACCAAGTCAGTTGGTGAAATTTCTTCTCTCCTTGATATTCCATGATTAATACTAAGTGGTATTATTGCAAAGTGGAAGCGTTTAGGAACCACACACTCAAGTGGCAGACCATGTAAAGGTACAGAGCAGGGTGACTGAGTGCTGAGGCACATAGTGTGTAAAAGTCGTCAACACTATGTGCTGAGAGCTTCGTGGCATGGGTTTCCATGGCTAAGCAGCTCCTGGGGGTGTGATGTGTAGGTGGCCCAGTACTTTTGTCCATATAGTGTATCTGTTTTTTCAATGGAAAATATGAGGTGACTTTTGCTGGAGCACCTAAAATGGCTCCAGCCCTGCAATAGCCAGTAGATACAGTATGTCTGTGAACCTCAACTTGGTTCATCTGTTTTAGAGCAGGTGATTGTCTCTTTGGTGGAGGGGTGGGACAACTGCCATCTTTGGCATTAAGAAATTCTCCCATAGTTTTCTGTTGAGATTGTTTTTGCCTTATAATGTAATTATGACAGTACAATCTCTGCTCGAGGGATGGATTTGGTAATGGGTCAGTTAGAGGAATAGATGCAATAGTTTTTAAGAGGGATCTTTTTGCATAAGCTAATTATGAAGTGCAACATCAAATTGTGTTCAGAGTTAACAGCTGAAATATATACTAAAAGATCAAATACATAATGTCATGCTTACAGTATTTCAAACTACTGTGTAAACTCGCAGGGCGCTATAACTTACCATAAATTTACTCAGGGAACACTGAAGCAAAGGGCGTCACTTGTCTCATCTTGACTTCAGAGACTCGCAGTTCTTTTAAAGTTGTTGGTTAATGTAGTTGGCTGACGGCAGCACTTCCTCTGAGATGAAATAAAACCGCAGATTTAAATAATGAGTGGGAGTGAGAGAAGTTCATTTGTTGGTGAAACTGAAAATCCCTAATCCAATTATTCTTGATACTGTAGATGGGTAGATGGAAGCAGGTACAGTGTTTCTTTAACTTTTACCCCATGTTTGTCTGCTTTACTTAAATGGGAGGTGAACTGTTCTAGACGGCTTATACTAATCAGCATTCTCTGCCTTGGGACATCACACACAATTAGAGCATTCTGCTGCCTTGCTAAATGCCAATTTGGGCTCCAAGGCTGAGCACTAACAAGGGTCCCTCTCTAATAATGTGTATTCCTGCTTAGATGTATAAAAACCCCAACTGTGCTGAGTGTACAAGAACCCTTTTTGTCAGATGAAACAGGGATTTATTAGGTACCATTCTGGTTCCATAAGAAGCAAAAAGCCTCCCCTCTCAGCAGCGCAGCTCTCACAACATCTTTGTTTGCCTTGGCTTCCCACTCATTCAGATAAATTGTCAGCTACATTGCTCTGTTTATGACTCTTCAAGGACTTTGGAAAATTTCTGCTTTGTGCCTCCATCAAAAGAAATGGTTCGTTTTATATATACTCTGGTTGTGATAAGTATTGTCTCTTAAAGCTCTGCAGATAATAAGGCAATAGATTTTTGTCTTAACGCTACTAATAGAGGCCTTAAGTGCAAGAACAGGCAAGGGCAGTGGAGGTTTTTACTCTTCAGATAAGCTTAGCTGATCTGTTTTGCAGTCTGAGCAGACAGTGTTAATTTCTGTTATGACCACAAGCTGTGTCTGCTGGAAAGGTGAGAGAGCAAACCGAAAGGCACTCTATGTTGCTGATCTATCTATTCAGTGGCTGAAAACAATCTGTCGGTACACAGATTGCAATCAGAGGAGGTCAGGGCAACCCAGTGCAACATGATATGAATTTCATTACATGTGCCCAGTGCCAGGTGAGGGGGCTAAAGGTGGCCCAACAGTAACACTGCAGGGAAAACGGAGGGCAGAATGAGCTTTGAGTTGATATCATCTATGATCATGGTAAAAAGAAAGTACACCCACTGTCAATTTTAAAGTTTTACATATCAGGACATAAAAATAATCTGCGCATTGCATCGTGTCATTATTTATGTAATAAAAATTGAGCCAAAATGCAGAAGCAGTGTGTGAAAAGCTAAGTACACCCTTATTGCTTTCATAGGAATTAAGTGGGTAAGTGGCAGAGAAGAGCTGCTAAGCAAATACACTTGATTAATTGATCATGAGCAAGTGTGACCACGTCTATGAAAGCAGAAGTTTTGGCAGTTTGCTGGTCTGGAGTATTCAGGTGTGTATTAACACAATGCCAAGGAGGAAAGACATCAGCAGTGATCTTAAAGCTGTCAAGCACAATGGTGGAGGGGTGATGATTTGGGCTTGTTTTGCAGCCACAGGACCTGGACACCTTGCAGTCATTGAGTTGACCATGAACCTCTCTGTATACCAAAGTATTCTAGAGTAAAATGTGAGGGCATCTGTCTGACAGCTGAAACCTGGCTGAAATTGGGTCATGCAACAAGACAATGATCCTAAGCACAGCAACAAATCTACAACAGAATGACTGAAAAAGAAAAGAATCAAGGTGCTGCAATGGCCCTGTCAAAGTCTAACCCTAACCTGATTGAAATGTTGTGGCAGAACCTTAAGAGAGCTGTGCATAAATCAATGCCCAGAAACCTCAATTTTCTCAACATTGTAAAGAAGAGTGGGCTAAAATTAAAGTCAGACAGAAAACGATTCCTTTGAGTTTTTGCTGCTAGAGGTGGTTCTACAAGCTGTTAAATCATGGGGTGTACTTAGTTTTTCACACACTGCTTCTGCATTTTGGCTTAGCTTTTGTTAAATAAATAATGACATGCTATTTTGTTTTGTTTCTTTTTTTTTTTTTTATCTCAGGTTGCATTTATCTAATTTTAAGACCTGGTAAGGACCAGATAATTTTTTATTATGTCCTGATATGTAAAACCTTGAACCTTAAAACCTTTTTACCATAACTGTATCAGCAGTTTAAAAGTACCATAAAGTAAATTATAAGTGTAAAAACAAAGGGAATTGGGCATCTTTTTTGGCCTTTCATATAGGGTTGTTCTTTGATTGCCAGGTGGAAGTTGAAACTGGCTTGTTATGTTCTCTTGAAGAGTTTTTCTTACTGGCAGGACACGAGGATTAGGATGAGCTCACTGTCATGAGCAGGTTTTGCCTTTAGACTAAGAGAGAAAGTTTCCTTCTGATTGACAGCTTCTGCTTCTTTTTTGCTGTCAAAACAAGTGATTTTTAGCTTGCAGGTGGTTGATGAGAGCCTCATTTATTCAGAATCTCAATAAAACGAAGATTGTTATTGTAATTAAAGCCTGTGCTGTTATTTATGCAATCAAAACGTCAACACCAATCTCATTACATCACTGCACTCATAAAATGGAATACAGTCATAATTTCATCAAATTTCTTGTTTAATGTTTATAATTAGTGAGTATATAAATAACAGGATTAGTTTCATTAAGGAAGGATGTGTTGATGGTCTTTATTCGTCAGTGGTACCTATTGAATAACACATGTGACTGCAGTAGTGACCGAAGGAAGGATGACATGTCAGTGATAACGTCGTCTTGCGCCATGCACCTCGTTTCCACAGGTAAAAAAATAAATACATTCTTTCCCTGTAGTGGTTTAGTATTATCTATCAGACTTTTGTCTGTGCCATGTTTTTTTGCTCTATTTACTTGCTTTGTGCTCATTCTAACAGAGCTTCAAAGAGTTTAGCACAGGTTGCCTTTGGCTACCTGCCTTAAACGCAAACACCATCTCCTCCTGCAATACCTGTAGGAAGCAGCTCTATCCCTGTCTGAGAACTGCAGTAGGTATCCTTTTGAATTAGCCGTTGCACTTTTCATCCTCTTTAAAAAAAAAAAAAAAACTAAAATAAATCTTGGTGAGGTGAAGGATTATGGATTCTTATCGGTATATGAAGATCAGAGGGATTAGTGGTATAATCCCATTTAAACCCACAAGGAGTTTTGGCAACCTTGTCTAATTCTGTTCAACTATGATATGCCCACTGCCCCAAATGGGTACAGTGGCACAAAGGCAAATTATCTGCCTTCCATCCATCTCCGTTGCCCTTTGACTCAACTCAAACCCGTTAGATTTGTTAATTTATCTCGATCCCCTTGTCATCCAGACAGATTTACTAGATTCACTGACCTGGACAATCGCAATGAAATCATTCAGATCTTTTGTGTAGTCCCAATCCTTTTTCTCATCTTGCTTTGCTTGCACTCCACCTTACAAAATAATATGTTTTGAATGATTAATTTCCACTTAGGTGTGAAATTGCAAAATAACACTTGTTTGCATGAAAACACTGCAGCCATTATGCCTCATAGGAAAAAATATGTAGACCCACCCTGCAACAACTGCAGTGTGAAAAAAAAAAATCACTTTCTTCCTCTTGGACTCTCACTCATGTTGTTGAGCAGATAACCCTCTCTCACTCTCTTATGCGTGACACGTTGCACCGTCGTTAAATATCAAGACCATCCCTCATCCTAATGACCTAATGTGAACGGCATCAACAATTGCTTCCTTCTCCCTCTTCGGACTTTAATCTCAGCAGCCTCCATCCACCCTACCTCTGCACTGATAGGTAATGGAGAATACAGGGATTGTGAATCACTATTTCGTGACAGCAACTGCCTCTAGATGGGGAATTATAGAGGCCATACATTGAGCTTGAATATCCATATTATAATATGTCATGCCTAATAATCTTTGATGATTGCGTTTTAGAGGAATAAATGGTTTGAATGCACTCTCCCCTGGCAAATAGAGACACCCAGTACTCTCATCGGTATTCTGCAGAACAGCAGTATCAAAAACTTTGGCCAAGTAATTGTAGTGATGCTGAAATATGCTGCTTGATCTCTTTCCATTCAGTTGATCAAACAGGGGATCTGTCAAGGCAGCTGTAGCTAACCCTCCATTTCAGAGCTAAGAGCATGACAGCACTTCTTCCCTCCACTTCTTTCTGGGTAAAGGAAGCCACTGTGCTACAAGGCCCTGTTTCAGTTCTGTCTCTATTTGTTTGTTTTCTTCATGAAGTTTTGTTTGATCCTGGGGGATTCTGTTGAAAAGGAAGAACAGCAGACATGATGCTAATCTGACTCTAAAAATGAGCCCTGCTGAGGTTTCCAGGCAACATCAATGCACATCGCGGACTAGAATTGGGTTGGTCAGGCCCTTATGGCACCGTGTCTGTCGAGTGCCAAGGGGAGCCTGTAAGTGACTGGATGAATTATGGAGGACTGTGAATGGTGTAAAGGATCATCATAGCTACTTAGCGTGCGATTAATGCAGTCACTACTCACCTGTATTGCTATGATACAGGAAGACTTTAGGGTCTGTCAGCCTTCTCTGAACAAGCCCTCCACATCAAAACTTTATTTAACCCAGAATATAAATGCCATTACAGCTTCTTTAAAAGCATTCTTTTTCTGCTTTGTTCCTCTCAACTGTATACTGAAACTGAGCCACCTTATAATGCCTTGATTATCAGTTTGTTTGTTAGAAATACTGGTATGTTAGAAATAGTGGTATAATTTTGTTAATTAGCCACACATGATTTAACTGTTTGACTGTTTGACTTTTCCAGTTGTGATGATGTATCTCAGACCACCTCATCTCCAGGAGTTACTGTAAAACACAGCCCTGTGTGTGCTGAAAAACATATTCAACATCATGCTATGTACAGATATGCATGTTCCCAATGATGTAACTTGAAACAGTGAAGGTCTTAAATTGTTGCTGTTTTAAGATGAGGATTGCCAGACTGTAAAAACATCACAAAATACCCTCATCTTGTTGTACTGGACTCGTTTAAAAAGTCAGATGTTACAAATGTTACTCGCACTTACACGACCACCTTGATTAAATCCTGTCGGTTTCCTGCAGCTGACAGACTGTAGACTGTGTTCATTGCAGATATTACAGAAAAGAAGGACCACAGCCAAACATTTCACTTAATTTCATCATCAAAGCATTTTCCCACTGAAAAACCGTCAGTGAATGAGTGCTGAGAGAATGAGGCCTCGTGACGTAGGACACTTCATATCACCTGCAGTCACACCGCAGCACAGAACAGAAAAAGTCTGAGAAATAAAAAGAAAATCATGTCCCACCGATAATTGGTAGGAACTGTATTTATCCATTCAGTGCTTGCTTGCTTGCTATTCACGTTAACTAGTCATTGTCAGGGAAAATGGCGCACTCAATAATGCATACCTAATTTAAAAGACCATTGCCCTTTTGGTACCTGCTCTCTTCTCTGCAGCAGAGATCAGAGCAGGGTGGTGCATCTTAACGTGCCTGGAGCTGAGATTTTACCAATCGCTGGATCTCATTTCTCGGTTTAATAGGAGTAGCCGACATTATTGTGACCCCAGGGAGATAATTTGACCTGTGGTGTGTGCAGGGTTTACTGGCGTCATTGGTGAGGGCTTTACTGGCTTTTTAAGGCACCATCAAACTGCACAGTGGTGACTTGGAGTAAAGCATCAATAATTCAAGGACAGTTAATTTACCCTGAGACTGGTCTCCGTGGACCTTTAAGATAAAGCCTGAGAACTAAGCTGACCTGCTGTCTGAGAGTGCAGTGGCTTCAGTTTTACTTTTTGCCTCATTAAAGCAGCTGCAGCAGTCGCAGTTCAGTGCTTTGGTCAGTGGATTTGTATTGAGGTACAGTACTGTGCAAAAGTTTTGAGCCACCCCTATTTTCTTTATATTTTGCTTCCAAGGAGCCAGGGTTTCTTGTAAATGTTTAAAGTGGTCTTGAGCAATAGTTCTCCAGGCTTTCTGAAGGTCTTTCAAAGTTTTTCTTTGGACATTGGCTGCTTTTTCACTCATTTTTCATCTGTTCCTTGTAGCATTTTCGCTGACTTATGAATAATTCAAGCATAAAAAAAGGCACCTAACTCAAGGAATGAACCAGTGTTGTGTCTAAACATAACAGACAACTTAGCAAAGAACCAATTTTAAATTGTATCTTTAGGCACTTTGTTACTAGCAGCCTGTCGCAAAAACACATACTTTGTTCCCATTTCTTTGGTTGAATCTATGAAAAATGTCAAAGATAACAAAGTTTGACAGACATAAAATAGTATCTTTTCACCAAAAATGGTGATTCCCAAAGAGCTGTCAGCTGAAAACTTGGAATATCTTGTCATGGTGTGCAGTGTGTCCTTAAAAGAATTTGAGGAAACTGGAAAAGTGGAGGACAAAAGAAAAAGTGGCAGGCCTACAAAAACTATCTACAGCAGATGAACAGTATCTGAAAGTCATGTTGTTAAGAAATAGAAAAAAAATCAAGCAAAGACCTGACAGCCTCATCAGAAATGGTCTCAGTGGAAAGGTGGCTGTCAAGAAGCCATTCTTAAGGAAGAGAAACCGGGAGAAAAAGCTGAGGTATGCCAGATTACAGAAGAACTGGACTTGAAATCAGTGGCAACAGGTCTTACGGAATAATGAATCCAAATTTGAAATTTTTGTTTCAGATCGTTGTCAATATGTACAGAGTACATCAGGAGAGAGGTACAACAGTGAGTGTTATCTCTGAGCCATCTGTAAAACACGGTGTCATGGTTTGGGGCTGCATTTCAGCCAGTGGTGTTGGGGATCTTATCAAAATTGATGGAATTATGAACACAGAAAGTACCATCAGATTTTGATCCACCGTGCAATACCATCTGGAAAGCATTTGATTGGCAAGACCTTAATTTTTCAGCATGACAATGATCCCAAACACACTGCCAATGCAGTAAAAGCATACCTAGATAGAAAAACACGCAATCGAACACTATCAGTCATGGATTGGCCTCCCCAGAGCCCAGACCTCAACATTATTGAAGCAGTATGGGATCATCTTGACAGAGAACAGAACAAAAGGCAGCCAACATCCAAAGAAGAGCTTTGAATGTCCTTAAGAAGCCTGGAGAACTGTTCCTGAAGACTACTTAAAGAAATGACAAGAAAGCTTGCCTAAGGCTGTATTGAAGAATAAAGGTGGTCATACCCTGTATTGACTTTCAAGCTTGTTAGAATTGTACAAGCTCTGTTATTGCCTTATATTTCCATGTATGTTTGCACGTCACAAATCACTGCAACTATTTCCCATTATCCTAGCAAAATATAAAGACATGATGGGTGGCTCAAGAGTTTCACACAGCACTGCTACAGTTGCTTTTATAGAGCTTTGGACTTGATTTGTTATAGTCCTGGCAAACTTGATCGAGATTAATGGAAAACCCTGTACCATATGTCCTAAAAACATCACAAAACGTTCCTATACAGGCAGGTGAGGGAGGAACCCACTATCCATCTCTTAATAGGTCCCCTGACATAATCCAGTTCTGAAAGTTCAGTCAGGTCTGTGCTTGAGCTTGACCTTATAAATAAAGCAACTTTTGCTGCTATAGTCAAAGGCTGCCTGTTGTTTAGCAGTATGTATCCAGTATTACTGATATTCAGATCAGCTGTCACAGCTTGATGAGGATCTGCCAGCAAGTCTGACCTTCTAATGATTGGTCTCCAGCTAAGGCCACAGCAGGGCTCTCATGTAATTTCCTTCTTTATCCAGAAAGATAACAGGAATTGCAGCAGCTGGAATGCTATTGTATGATTGGAAAATAGATATGGTGTATTGCTCTGTGTTGGGTGGAATGGGTTCTGCCTTCTTCTCGCAGCTTCAGTGGATGCTGAGAGTTGGTGAAATTGGATATCAAAAAAAAAAGAAGAAAAAAAAAAGAAAAATCTCATTTTGTTCCACTTCAAAAAATACAGCCAAATAACATTTAGGATAAACTCTGGAGCAGTGCTGTCTCTATTTTTGTTAGAGCCAGCCATTGGATTGGCAGCTTACAGAAGAGGTGATGTATGGAAACACAGACATGCAGGGAGCGTCTCTTGTGCTGTGATATGTCTTGATCATCTGCTGGAGTGTGAATCAGTGGTAAACAACTGCAGCTTTAAAGTCTCAATGTGGTGCTGGCAAACGGGAATCAGAAGGGCTCTGCTTCTCAGCAGTTTGATTTCACACTGCTCTGAAAACTTGGGAGCCTGTATTTATAACTTGTTTTTGATTCACTTAAGGTGGTGAAAAAAAAAGAATATTGTGCTCATTAGAGCTGTCTAACTGTCATGCTGAAGTAACATTACCATTCTATATGGCCTTACTGGATTTAAACTATAATTTTATGTGAAAATACACTCATATTATAACCCGGAAATGAAGCTTGACTGTAAAAAAACAGAACCTTAGAAACTTAAATATTTCTGATATGATATTAATGTTTCTGTCTCTCAGAAGGTCTTCTTCTTCTTCTGGCTGGTCCCTTTACGGGTCGGCCCAGGTGGATTTTCTGCCTCCATTGCACCCTATCCCTAGCATCCTCTTCTGTCACACCAACCCTCTGCATGTCCTTTTTCCATTACATCCACAAATCTTCTTTGTGGTCTTCCTCTTCTGTCTCTCAGAAGGTGTGAAATCAAAATGATTGAATAAAAAGCAAAAGGCAGCTTCTCGACTGTAGTTAGATACTTCACCCCCCTTTCCAAAGATAGCCGGACTCACTGGCATTTACAGAAGAGGATGCTAGAAAGGATCGACTACTGACAAATCTTCCTCTTAGGAGGGTGCTGTTCATTGGCATCACGGCTTGGTACTGCAAAATGCAACACAATGCCTTTAAGTGTTAACCTACTAACATTTAAAATGGTGAGATGGATCATTGTGAAAGTTTTTCTTGGACAAGTGAATGATATTTATTTGTTTTCACAGTGGCATCCCGGGGAAGAAATGTGGAACCATTATCTTGTCTGCTGAAGAGCTGGGAAACTGCAGAGTAAGTCCAAAAAGTTTTAACCATCATATTTCTTTTTTTTAAACTGTTTACACTGTAAATGTAGGGGTAAATGTTTTGCAGTGTTCACTTATCTCATGTGAACTGGGCCCTTTAACACCATCACATCAGAGTTTAAATAAACGAATAGTTAAATTGTGACATATCACTGTGACATGTGTTTGAGGGAACTGGGCCATAATGCATGTTTAGCAATGTTCACAAGCCCGCTGAAGCAAAGTGGGATATTTAATATCCTTTACTTCAGCAAGATATATTATGCCATAACTGTCCCCATTAAATGAGCAGGATATGCCGTGTTACCGTGCAATTGCGTTTGTCATTTGGAAACTGTGTACATAGTGAATATGCTATGAGTTTGAATAGCTATTTAATGAGACCGCCTTCATTCCAATCACTAAAACAGCACTTGCTCGTATGTGGTGTGTGTTAATCCATGAGTCTGCGTTAATAACCTGTGTCCACTAATGCCCATTGACTTTCTCTCCACACTGCTAAATGAAGATAGTAAATAATCACATTATACTGCTGCCAGTGGAGCGGGACTTATTGGCTGGAACAACTGGTCTCCCTCAGAACTGAACAAAGCCCTTGAGCTTAGGTATAAATGTTTTATGATTCCCTAATACATGTAAGCAATGATTCAACGGCTTCTAACTTCTTGGCATAGTTGTTTAGTAAAAAAGCACCTTGTTTAACAGTGGTTGTACCTGACTCTGAGTTTTTTTTTTTTTCCATAGTTTCACTAACAGCATTGTTTATTCCCTGACAAATAAACGGTCTCCTGTTAGAGTGAGACAGATAAGCCATGCTGATAATGAAACTGCCATGATAACCATTACTGATTCTGCTCTGCTGGATTGAAGTGTCAGTGCTCACAGTCATTGAAGGGCTGCTGTGAGTCATCAGGTGCATCGGATCTGCGAATGATAGGAGTTAGCATCATCGCTGCAAAGCACCACTTCAAGAGGTGATTTAGTAATATAAATGCAAATGATCGTTACCGGTACAATTGACGATTTTCTTTCTCCCAGACTCCATTAGAGAGACACAGACTTGACATGTCACTTCAGACCTTCCCTGCTTACACAGAATTTAAACCTGAATGGGAATATATCTCAGGTTTGAGAAAAGAACAGGGAAATGAAAGAAACAACAGACTAAAAGCATGACTCTGAAGACAGCGCTGTCAGCACAACACCACACCTGTGAATTCTAACAGTTTGGATTGCCACCATCCATCTGGATGTTGTTTATTCTATAATCCATCTGTGACCAATAAATGGAGGCAGCTGAGTTGCTGCATCGCCTGAGGTAAACACTGCAACTCTTGTTTGGGGAAACTGAGACCACAGACAGGGAATCGACTGGTGAAGTTGTGCGGGGACTGCAAACTGAGAACTGGGTTGGCTCTCACCTTCGTGGTGGATTTGCCAGGTATCATTAGACAGAGCAACTGCCTCTGCATGGATCAAAGGCTTCCTCTTGGCTGTCGTTACCTCTGGCACATAGGAGTGCTAAGCAGTGCCTGGCTCACTTCGCATCTTCCACATGGTCCAGCTGCAGCTCTGTCTGATTTAAAAAAAGTAAACCACACAACATTTAACATATGAGAGCTGTAAACCTCGGTTCTGATTATCAATATGCAGAAAAGCTATTGTTCACACATTGTAAACAATGTGGTCAAATTAAGGCCATTTTATTCACAGAGCTCAAAATCACAACTTTACCTCAAAGAGGCTTTTTAGTCTGTACAGAGTATCCTTACATCCCATAAATATGGAAAAACTAATCAAGTAAATTAAATAAATTAAAACAACACAAGACTTCTTAGTGAATCAATCCTAGCTCACTATTTACCAACGTTAAGCCCTGATTACACTGACATTTCTGATCTATCTTCCTCAAGCAAATATTCTTGAGTTTCTCACTGTAGTCAGAAAATTTCATGTTCCTTTTTGTGCTTACATAATACTCGACCTTACATTGACAAAAATCCTTCACCTGAGGCTTACAGTCATAATAGACAAATACTCGATGAATGGAGTGATGCGTGAAGCATACAAAGCAGTTGTCTTAATTTCTGGTTCATATAATCCACTGGCTCATGATTCATTTTGTGATTCACTACAGTCTGCGATCCAGAGGATGTCATAAGCTTATGTAACATGAATTCAAGCATTGTCTGCATTGCTTTGTATTTCTTTGAAAAGACCAGTCCCACTCTCTGTAAGTGGCAGTGTGCATTGCTCTGCCACTTACCCCATGCAGCGATATCTTGGTAGAGCAGAGAAATGGGTAGGAGGATGTAGACTGAACTCAGTATTCCCCTGCTGCTCCTAAACCTCAGTGGCTGAAATGAATGTTCTGCCTTTTCCTCACTTAATGAGAGAACACTGCTAGGCTCCAATGCGGGTATGTGTTATCTATGCCTAATGAAGGCTTAGGGCACTGTGCTGCCATGATAGTGTAATTGTAGAGGCTGTGTCAGGGTTAAGCAGGACAGTTATACGATGGGTCTATTTTTAAGGGCTCTCATAACTGACCTAAGCAAACTCTTCCAAAATGATGTGTTAGTTTTAGTCCACCAAATCGGACCTTGGAAAATGAAATGTTCTCGTGGCAAACCACAGAGGGAGAGCTTGACACACTGCAGGTAGAAAATGCAAAGATATAGCAGACTGGATAGAAACACAGATAATAACTGTAAATGACAGGAGGAAATGAAAATGGATGTATAGCAGCACATTTAGCTGCCACCACTGACTGTTTTATTCATAGCTTTACTCTTCATCTGCTTCAACATTTCCACCATGTTGGGTGGAATCAAACTATGGTTGGAGAGAATTGCTGTAATCAGATTAGCTCATTCTTTATAGGGGACCAATTATGCTAATTACCAGCACCATAAATTTACTTTTGGACTCTACTGGAGTAACTTTGTATGATTACAAAATAGGTTGAAAGAATCATTATTTAGCTTATGTTGGACCTTATTGCACACTCTCAGTTCATCCCCTGAAAGAGAAGTGAACCAAACCAAGCTACTTTAGTTTCCTTCCCTCTTCTTTTAACCCAGCTTTCCTCTGTTTTCTCACCCTGCTCACAGCAAGACGTTTGTGCATGCACTGACCATATTAGGGATATCCTAATATGACATCATACAGACCAAAGAGTAGAAAAAGCTGTTTGAAACATATGTTTCATGTGAGCATCCACCACTGTATAAGTATTTATATCGCAGAAAATAAGGAAAAGCATAACAGCTCCCCTTTTAAGGAGACTGAGTTATTGCACTATGTCTTATTTAGTAGCATCTATGTTTTTCTCAGCAGTTTTTCTCAAAAATAGTGGTAGCTCTGTGCTGGGTCTGTGTCCAAGGCGTAAAGTGATGTTGTTGGGGGTTAGTGAGAGGCAGGTCAGTGGCAGAGCGCGCCCCACTGATGTGGGTCAAAGCAGTCGATAGAGGCCCTGCCCTGCACCATGCTGGTTCAGATCTAATAGCGTCACTTCAAAACCTAAAAGCCCTGAAGACCAGCTGGGTAAAGACACCTCTTGTTTGCTCCCTGAAAGCTTCAGTGTCTTATGGTATAAAACTTTCGCAGACTCTAAGATATGATAATTAGACCTCTGACTTGGAGTTTCTGGGGCTATAAAGCTGCTAAAAAGGTTTGTACATCATTGAGGTGAAGATGATAGTGATGGAGAACACTTTGCAGAGTTTCTTCTGATGTGGACATTTACCTCTCCAGTGTGCCCATTATGCAGCTTCATTATTATACAACATAGTGACCACAGGGAGACTAACTGGAATCAAGAGCATTATAGAGCACACTCATTGTCTTTGATGTGGCAGTACACATTGAAATGCTGTCTAAATGAGTATAATTATGATAATACCAGCCTTTCTAATGTATTATTAGCTGCACTCACACCCTCCACATCCTTTTTGTACACAGGCCCCTCCCAACTCCATGTGCAGGGTTTTAGGATCCATTTATGTGCCTCTGTATGGTTTCTAATATTGTTACTGTTATTTTATACAGCACAACAAGGTATTTTCAATTTCATATCCTGTGTCCCATCTACATTGTTATGCAGGCGTTGCATAATAAAGAAATGGTAATGAATGCATTTGCAGGTTTTGGAAACTAGAGCCCACTGGTTGGTTCTGCTCTCCTCTTATTAAGATTCAGTCAGCACTTTGCTTTTAGTTGGTGCTTCAGTGCTTTTATATCTTGGCACACAGCATGTGTACGCAAACATCAGGAGGCAAACACAGCCAGTAGCATGGATTTAAAATGTCCTGTACTTTTCTGTCTTTCCATTTCTCCGACTGCTTTTCTCCTTTGTCTGTAGGATTACGCCACCATGCAATTCTGCGCCAACAAACTGGATAAAAAGGACTTCTTTGGAAAGTCAGACCCTTTCATGGTCTTCTACAGAAGTAATGAGGATGGCACGTGAGTTTGTCTTTTGCTTTTGCTTCTCAGTAGTTTTTCTGTTTTGGTGTATCAAAGCCGGGCTGGAGGGCGTGAAGATCCAAGAGGAAGGGGAGGCAAGGTTGAGAAAATTAGAAATCAGATTGGGGCCGCTTGAACTCAGCTGCATACAGATAAATTCATGCAGACATGGTCCCAAGGCAAAGCAGTTTGCTGCTCCAGTTGTGATTATTGCTGTTTTTTAAGTATTTATTTATGTTTTAGAGATGTTTGTTTTACCTGCATCTCCAGGTTCACTATCTGTCACAAGACCGAGGTGGTGAAGAACACACTGCACCCCGTGTGGCAGCCCTTCTCCATCCCTGTCAGAGCACTCTGCAATGGAGACTATGACAGGTAGGTTGACTGAATATTTACAAGTAAGTCTTTTGAACACAAATATTCACAGGCACCCAGAGTTTGATTTTCAAGGAGAAAAAAAATGCAGAGTCTTAATATGTGGTGTACTTCTTACAAAGTGGATCAGGGCTATCGAATTTAGACAAAATTGATTTTCTAATGTTATTCTATCTGCTGCTGAAATAGACAATTATTGCAAGCTGACTAGCACTACATGCCACCTTGCCTGGCTCTTTATTGATTTCTCCACAATCACAGAGAGCCTTTCAGAGCATTTCAGGGTTTCTGATTGGCTGCTCTGGTGGCATCTTCTATGCTATCTGAATCTTTTCAGAGTGAAGGGCATTGCAGAATACCTGAGGAGCAGGAAGAGTTTTGGCAGGAAAATAAAATAACACAAGTGAAAAAGAAAGTGAGGGGAGAAGGAGCGTCGTTCTAAAGATGTTGACTGGTGGCTGGAACAACACAAGAGCCCTGTTATGTGTGTTTGTGTGCAAAAGCAGGAAAGTGTTTAGACCCAGACAGCCGTGTGAGTGTGTAGAAGTCATCAAAGAACATGTCAAACCATGCCCTCTGCTACACTGGGTGTCAACGAAGGTTCGCTGCTTCAATCCTGCCTCTGTTCACCTGCCCGGAGAAGCTAATTGGGTCAGACAGATGGAGCAGAAGCATGAAAGTCTCCTGATTCCCTTTGAGGATTTTGATGACAAGAGAAATCTGCAGCCATTTAGGGTCTCTCGGCTTTTCTTGTAAAATATCTACAGTTTCCTGTACTGAGCTTTCCAAGATCTATACAGCAGAGCTGCTGCTTTTGATCCAATACTTTTCATAATATGACATTTTTATTTCTCTTTAAAATTTATAATTATAAATATCCTGGTTTTTACCCTACATTGATTCAGAGGGCTTTGATTTTTTTTGGACTCAGACACTTTTCAAATGCATGGACCGGGTGGTCTATGTTTTGCACTTCATATTTCATCCTTGTTCATGTTTCTCCTGCGAATCTACAGCAAAATTAATAATGATGTATTGACTGCCTCTCTGCAGTCACATTTTTCACCCTCATGTGATTCTGATAAATCTCTTGCAATCATTTGTCTTCGATAGTGATCCGAAAGTGAAATCTCTCCTATTTCCTCTCTAACATAACACTGGGTTCAGGAACTAAAATTAAATTGATCTGAGGATTGAGCTGCGCCTAACTCTAGTGATTATAATGATGCTGACTCATCACTTAAGAATCATCTGCCACAAGTGGCCCTGAGTGTCAAAAGGCATTTGTTCCTGCTAGTCAAGATTACAGGGTTTTCTCACTCTGACTCTGAATATCTTGTTGTTTTAGATGGAGACAACCAATGATTTCATCACAGAGCATCAGTACAATTCTCTCTTTCTGCACCACATGGTTAGGATATATTTGTTAGCTGTGGAATGGTGCAAATACCATTAGTTCAGGTTGGGATAACAGGGTAGCCCTCCAATACCCAACCTCCTCTTTGATCCTCTGACAAATGACTGACAGCAGCTGATGGGAGAATGGGGGTGGCAAGCCACTACTCTTTCCATCAGTTTGAGAAGAAAAGAGGAGGCACTTTCCTCATTCTGCCTGTATTCTCTCAGGCTTGCTCATTTGGTTTTTCTCCTACCAGCTTATTTTGGGAACTTGCAAAATATGCTCTTTCCCTAGAGGTTAGTTTTCTATCTTAGGCGTGATGTGAGAGAATGATTTACCCAAACTTTTCGCTCTATCAACCTGCTCTTTACTCTGTGAGACACACAAAAACAATTCATTTAAATATTTGACACCAGCTTATTAATCCAAATAGTCTTTTTCTTGATTTTCTTTATGCATGAATTGAACAGACAGAGACCAAATAAGCTTTGTGAATTTGTGTTAATGTCAGTCTTGGTTAAATGTTTGTAATTACAGAGACTGGCATTTAATTATTAGCTAAAATGTTTTGAAAGCCTAACATGTCTCAGTCTGCAGCAGAGTATAGCTTCAAAGAGGTCCCAAATTTTGTCACAATTATTAGATCTTCAGAAAGATGTTTGGATCTTTTGCATGCAAAACACAGAGCAGGCTCTCTTTGATGGATTTAATTCAGCCTTCACTAACAATTAATGAGCTTAAGTAGCTTGGTTTCTCATTTCCAAAATGCTCTTTGTGAAACTTCTCCTCAAGAATATTACGATTGTAGCTCACGCATGGCATAAATATGCTGACACAAGCAAACAAACACATTTTCTTCTCCTTTGATGTGCTGCATAGGACAATCAAGGTGGAGGTGTATGACTGGGACAGAGACGGGAGGTAATGGATACGCACAAGTGCACGCACACATACACATACACACACACATGCACATGCATGATTATGACCTGATTAAAGTGAAATTTATGAAAGTTTTGTCATGAGTTTCTTCTTCTGCTCCTCTGTAAATAGTATTTGCATTTGGTCAGGCATTCCTTGTTTTCACCCTCAGTAGATAACACCACAATATCACATTCACAGTTTTACTGTCTTTACTGATATGAATTATAATTACATTTTAAAATTTTTTTTAGTATACACCTATGATTATGTGTTTGTGGTACAATTCCTCCTTTTACATTTATCTTCCACCAGTCAAGGTTGTACCTTCTGTATCTAAATGAACTCTTTGTGATGCCGTTTTTTTGTCTCTCTTCACCAGCCACGATTTCATTGGAGAATTCACCACAAGTTTCAAAGAGCTGTGTCGGGGTCAGAACCAGTTGAATGTGTATGAGGTGAGTGGAGATAAAACCAGCCGGTGCTGTTATCACCTTCAGAGCAGCAGACCTTTATGTAAAAACAGCAAATGTTGATGCACTTTTCATTTTGACTCTTGTATGGTAGTTTTGTCATTTTGCTCATTTGCTTTAAGCTACTCCCAAGTAGAATTCAGGTCACAATGCAAATCACATTCTGGAGGAATTGTGCATTTAATTGTGCAGATCCACTATGGTTAATGCATGTGTTTCAAGTCAGGTGAGGCACACCATGCAGACTGTGACTGGACAAAGCTATGTGCAAGTTGTTAATGAATGAACAGTGGAAGCACCTGTGCCACAAACATATTCTGATGGCACAAGAACGAACCTCATCTTCATTTGTGGGTGCTGGTGTGAGAAACCTACCTCACAACAGAACAAATCAGGGTGCCCTTTGGCTCAGCAAGGTCTTGTTTAATGACAGGAAGTTCTGCAGGTCTTACTTGTTTGAGCAAAGTTCTGGCTGTTTAAGATTAACAACTAGCCTCCCCTGTTTGTCCTTACCCTACCCGGTATTAAGCCTCTCAGAGGTTAAGTGGTGCCATAGACCGGCTGAGGAGGAGTGCCTCTGTGGTGAGAATACAAATGGAAATCTGACGGAACTATGTTACTAATTCCTTTTTTTGGATAGTTCTCAGAAAGTCAGAATAGGTCCCTGCTCATTAAAACACTTGCCATATTAAATTAGCCTCTGAATCAGTCATAGGGGCACCGCAAGAAAAGAATAGGGCCAGTAAAGATAGCAAGTAAGGGAAAAGCTGATGAGTTAGGTTAGGAAAGACAAAGAGAAAGACAGAAAAAGTGAGTGGCATAGAGAGGTGCCCTTTCACACTGCTGACATGGCGAAAGGACATGCATCCATTACCCTTCACCAAACCTTTCTGTATATAAAACACAACCATTTCTTTGCCAGGTCAAAGGCCTTGAATCACTTTTAGGACATGGACAAAAATGACATAACACCATCTTTTCATTGTGGACAAATAAAGAATTTCAATAGGTCACAAGCCACATTGTTGAGCTCTTTGCAGATTTCTGTATACTCAACGTGACATGCACGAACCTTGTAAACATTAGCTCCAGGAGTGGAGATGACAGCAGGCTAATGCTAAGGGAGGATGGTGTAATTGAATGTGATTTCTTTGTGATGTAACATGAACACTGCAGTGACTGAGTGATGGCCACAGTGCTATGAGGCATCATTTGTAAGACAAGTTCAGGGGGCGCTTTAGAAAGTACAGAGCCAGAAAGGAAGAGTAGAGAAGAGAGAAGAAAGGAAGGGAGAATGGGATACCTTTTGCTTTATTATACTGCACAGCCTCCTCCAGGCTTGTGCTTTATGTTTGTGTGCGACCCATAGAATGAGTAGTAGTAGTGATATTTGACCTTGCTTACTGTTGCATACAGGTTTTTGGCTGCAAGCTTTAAATGTAACTTTAATTTAAAGGACTGAGGGCTGTTATCACTCTGCTCGCTTGCATACCAGTGTATTTCCCCATTTTTTGCTTTCAGTGAAGTCCATAAGTTTTTGGACAATTGCACAATTTTGAAATAAAGCCTCTGTAAACCACCACATAGGATTTGAAATGAAGCAGTCAATATGTTATTGAAGTGCATGAGTTAACCTCTCAGCTTCCACCAGGTCACCAGAAAAGTATGCCAAAAAAGCATAGTATCAGAAACTAGAAGATCTTACTTTACAGATTAAGTCCCTTACATGCATTAGGCTTTTGTTATAAGATTTCTCTTTGGATATGCCATATACAGTGGTGTGAAAAAGTGTTTGCCCCGTTCCTGATTTCTTTTTTTTTTTTGCATGTTTGTCACACTTAAATATTTTAGATCATCAAACAAATTTAAATATTAGTCAAAGATAACCTGAGTAAACACAAAATGCAGTTCTTAAATGATGATTTCATTTATTAAGGGAAACAAAACATCCACACCTACCTGCCCTCTGTGAAAAAGTAATTGCCCCCTAAATCTAATAACTGGTTTTGCCACCCTTGGCAGCAACAACTGCAATCAAGTATTTTGTGATAACTGGCAATGAGTCTCTCACATCACGGTGGAGGAATTTTGGTCCACACTTCTTTGCAGAATTGTTTTAATTCAGCCACACTGGAGGGTTTTCGAGTCTGTTTCAGGTCATGCCAAAGCATCTCAGTCAGATTTATATCCACACTTTGATTAGACCACTCCAAAACCTTCATTTTGTTTTTTTGAGTCATTCAGAGGTGGACTTGCTG
>VUQI01057821.1:0-14186 GCA_015106735.1 Paratilapia polleni
CGTAGTGCCACATGTGCACACAAACGCAGAGACACAGAAGCCCTCTCTCTCTCTTTTTCTCTCTCTCTCTCTCCCACAGACACACACACGCTCGTTTTGACATCTTAGTGGGGAACTCCACTGACATAATGCTTTCCCTAACCCCTTAGCCTAACCCTAACCATCAGAAATGAATGCCTAACCCTAACCCTTACCCTAAACCTAATCATAACCTAATTGTAACCCTAACCCTAAAACCATGTTTTGAGCCTCAAAAATGCTCAAACATGCCTTCAAATTCGCGAGGACCAGCGTTTTGTCCTCACAAATCATGGTTGGTCCTCACAACTATAGTTTCATGCGAATTTTTGTCCTCACAAAGATCTCTAAACAAATACACACACATACATACATACATACATACATACATACATACAGACAGAGAGAGAAGAAAGACAGGCCAGCACTGAAGGCATGGAGCGACAATGGCATGGTGATCAAATAAAAAAATAAAAATGGCTTGGGTTGCAGCAACTGGGTTTCAGTAAAAGATGCAGATGAAGATTGTATGTAGATTCCTTGCGTACCTTGATGTGGGCAACATCTGATTTCTGTCATCTTCCTTTAATTTGTACATCTATATGTTTATCTGCCTCAACATCTAAATGCTGCTGGAAAACATGCATGTCTGCATTTACTCAGGCTTAAAATGCAGGTGTTATAAACTGCTGAAGCTGTAGTATTTAAGGCTTTGGCCTGCATGAATGGTCCGTAGCCTGAAAATCTTAAAATACTCCCACACATTCACCTTGAAGCACTAATGTAGGCAGACGCACGCAATTACTTGATGTTCCTGAACACTGCCGAGTAGAACAATCAAGGTCACATTGCTATCCATTTTCTAAAGACACAAAATTAGTGACTGCTTGCTTTTCATGTGGCTATAAATAGAACTGAATAACCAGAGTACCATGGAAACGCGACTATATTTGAGTTTGAAGGTTTTCTTGTTCATGCCTCACCTCAGCTAAGTGATGTGATTCTTATGTTAGTGCTTAAAGCAGTTGCCCTGTCCTGAATACGATTCAGTACATGGAGATTTAGAGCAGCCCCATGCTGATTCAATCTGGGCGCAGCCAGATCATCTGTTGCAGAGTGATACTATTCAGAGAGATTTGGCAACTGTTTCAAAGGTTTCTTGCCGTGGTAAGAGGTCTTTGTCGCAGCTGGAGAGGGACCACTGCTTCGGCTGGTGTTTCTTGTGTTGTGTGCTGCTCTTTCACAGGCGGGTGTCTGACTCGCTAACTCATGTCCTCCACAGTTTTGTCTGCGAGTTGATGGTGTCATTGAGTCACACGCTGCTTGTTTGTGTTGTTTTCACATATGACCACACAGTGAGTTCTTAGTGAAGCAGTGACAGAAAAATCTATGTTGAACACTGTCAGGTCCCCTCAAGTCACACAGCTGCAGGCTGTGATGTTTTTAAACTGTGTGTTTGTGCATGTGCATACACAGGTGTGCACATATATACTTATATATATGCTATTTCTCTGCATTGCCATCACAGGATAAGTAAGTGACACCTCTTGCTGGCAGACAATTAACTGTTGACAAAGCTAATGCAGGATAGCAGCTGGAAACATTGAACTTCCTTGTTAGATGTCACATCCTTTAAATCAATTATCATTAGCCGGTGTGGTGAAACAGTAAAGCACAACAACATGGTCGATCACATTAGCACTTAGCTATATTTGTCATGTGCAGACGCTCCATTATCTTTCACTGAGTGTTGTCAATAAACAGCAGAGCATTTTCAAGTAAACTAAATGTCATCTGAGCCTCTTAATCCTGATGAAACAACGGCAATAAACAAAGGTTGAGTTAATAAATGTAATTTATTATTGCTGCTCCTTTTGTTTACTCATCTAGTTGTACATCTGTGATATATTTGTTGAAGTTGTTCCTTTTGATCATTTATTTTACAATGTACTTATTTTTATTATTTAAACAGAAATCCAGAAATGTGCACTGAAAAATGAAATGCTAGCTCCTGGATGCTGAAAAAAAAGCAAGTACTGTATGCTGTTAAAAATTCTTCAGTATAATGTTGAGGTTGCAGAAATGGCAGAGAAGTTGGTAGGGAAATTACAATTTCTCTCATGGTGACCCACAACAGAGTCTGTGAATTATACATTAGTGTGCTCATAATATGCTATTAAAATGCAACCATCTCAGCAAGAAGAGATTTAGGGATTAGTGTTCCACTGCTAGCACACTTGGAGGTGCTCACTGAATAGTGCAATATGGAGAATAGAACATGACAAGGAAGCTTAATAGGGAGTTAGCATGCTTTTCTGTAAGGTCCCACAGTGCATTCTTCAACAGTATTTGGCTGGACATGGAAATCTGGAAAAGCAGTACATCAAAGCAGGAAATCTACAGCCATTTTCTCTCTCATTCCCTCTCACTGTGTGTGTCCCAAAGGCTTGTAAAGACAGGTCATGCAAGGACAAACACCAGAAGTGATTTTAGTGGATGTTCACAATGGCTCAGGTGCTTTAGATGTTCAGATACTTATCCAGTACCATCACAGAGGCATCTAATCACTCATAAATTCACTCTGCAGTGCTTAATAATGTCCTCAAACAATAAACCCAGAATCATAAAGAAATCTTCAGCAACAAGTGGAGCAAGGTGTCCTGGAACAAATGGTATGGCACACTCACTCATATAGAGTCATTTGATATTACACGAAGTGACAGAATATCAAGAACGCTTAAATCCACTGAAGACATTCTCTAAAGATGCTCAGAACAACTAACCTGGCACAAACCTTGGGAAACTGTTTACAAGTGTCCCAGGGAGAATTGGTATTTTGTTAAAGGCAAGGAGTGGTTGGTTTAAATATTCATTTAGGTTTGTTCTGTTATTTTTAAAGCATCTTCACTCTATTATGTGTACCTGAATTGTTTGCACAGTATTGTGGATAAAACTATTAATAAATTGATATGTTTACAAATGCATATTATGTTTTAGCCTGCTCATTTGGTAAGTAATCTAACAAATTTCCACTGCGCAAAAGAGTTTATTTTCAGATGTGGGGAAATGTGTACTTGCCTTTGTGATATTATGTTATTTAAATTAAAGGATGGACTAGAAAACAAAACAGTGCTATAAGGTCATATTGATTTGCTGGGTGGGAAATCTTTCAAAATATACAGAACAATCTCATTATCTTTTTTGTAAAAAATTTAGCTTTCTCAATTGCCTGCTATTTGCAACTGAAAAGACTGTAATCACCGAATGGCAACTTTCATGATACTGAAAATTATGTTTTAAGCCTCCACACTGTAGACAGAGGCATTTGTTTGAGGCATGTTTTCTAAGCTGTCCCATTCTCATCAGTGTAATAATTTCTGCACTGATTATGACAAAATGTCACACAAATTTCTAATCAGATAAAATGATAAAAAGTGATAAAGGTCAAAGGACAGCTTCACTGTGAAATCATAATATTCTGCTAAACCTTTCTGGCCAATTTTACAGCAGCTGTAGAACAGAACAGGAACAACAAAGCTTAAGAGAGTTTTAGATTTTTACCATACTGCTATCTTTTACTGTGAATAATCATCAAACCTTTCAGCAAAACCATAATGTAAATTAGTCAAATCATTGTTTAAATGTTGATCATAGCAGCTTTAAACATATTTTCTTGTTTTATATTCCAGGCTCAGATGGGACTTTGTGAACTGACAGTCTGCTTTACATTGGCTAATTTGGACTTTTTTTTGTTGCTTTTAGCCACACTTCATAAGGACTCATAAAATTTAGGCCAGGGAATCTCATGAGTAGAACAACAGAGTCAAATTATTGCTACAATAAAAGCTTACCCGTAAAATTAGTGTCCTGAATAATAGATGCAGGTGCTCCTTCTTGTCACTAACCGCAGAACGTCACAGCAAACCACAGGGTGAATGATGTCATTGCTACCGAGGATGGACCCCAGACTCTGGTTGGTCGCTTCATGTATGGCCCTTTGGACATGGTCACTCTGACTGGAGAAAAGGTGAAAAACAGCAACATGATTTATTGGTGCTGATATGTGAATGTTTCTTTATCAGACTGACATTAATCTATGCCTATGCAATACCCCTGTCCCTCTCAGGTGGACATCCTGCTAATGACACAGCCACAGTCGGGCCGCTGGGTGCACTTTGACACAGAGGTGACCAACAGCAGTGGCAGAGTCACATATACCATACCCAAGACCAAGAAGCTTGGCCTGGGAGTATATCCCATTAAAATGGTGGTAAAGTAAGTATCCACGTGGCATGTTGTTTACACAGTGCTGCATTATCAAATAAGATGTAGAAAGAAGAGAAATATTGAATTTAGTTTTATATCCATCCTCCGTATTGGAGTATGAGCTCCTTGCTGGAGAACGCTGTATAAATAGTGGCCTTGAAAGGAGTAACAACTATGTGGAGCAGCTGCAGTTCTCATTTTTAAATGTGATTTCCCTCTTTTTCAATCCCAAGGGGAGATCAAACCAGTGCAGAGGCCTACCTGACTGTGTTGCCACGGGGCATGGAGTGTGTGGTCTTCAGCATTGATGGCTCTTTTGCTGCTAGCGTGTCAATCATGGGCAGTGACCCCAAGGTCCGCCCTGGAGCTGTTGATGTGGTCAGGTAACCGATCACAGTTTTTGAATATGCATGCGCTCGTATGTGTGTAAATATAACTCTTGAGATATTAAAAGGGTTCACAAGAAAATACAAATTCAGTAGTGACTATGTATGCTTTTTTTTAAGGGCATTCAGTCTTTTAAGCATTTAGGCACATCCTCTCTGTGATAATGCCACCATGATAAAAATTATTCACTTTGATGTGTGTTTGATTTTATGCATTCACACGCAGGCATTGGCAGGACTTGGGATATTTGATCATTTACATCACAGGCCGCCCTGATATGCAGAAACAGCGTGTGGTATCCTGGCTCTCGCAGCACAATTTCCCCCACGGGATGATCTTTTTTTCTGAAGGCTTAGTTCATGACCCCCTGCGACAGAAGACCATCTTCCTCAGGAACCTCATTCAGGAGGTATACCTCAATCCTGGCATTAACCGGGCAGTCAATATTTCTTATAGAGCAGATAAAACCTTTTAGTCTCTGCATTACAGTGAGATCTTTCTCACTCTTCGTCACTCTTGCTCAGTTTTGTAGCTTTGGGATGTGCTGGATCGAAATGCCACACACACGTGTGACTGATATTTTCTCTCTCACCAGTGTCACATTAAGATCAACTCTGCCTATGGCTCCATGAAGGACATCTCTGTTTACAACATGCTAGGCCTCAGCCCCTCACAGATTTATATTGTCGGCAGACCTTCAAAAAAGTACCAAAATCAATGCCAGGTAGTTCAATTTTCATTTGTGTCCTTTATCTCTTTCTAACATAGCATTTCATGGTGTTTCTGCCTGCCTTTTTCAGTTGAAAGGTTAAGGTTCTCCTCTTGGTTTTTCTCATTTACTTTAATCTTCTTAGTTCTCCCTGTCGGATTTTCTATCTCTTTCTCTGTGTGGTATGTGTAGTTCCTGAGCGAGGGTTATGCAGCACACCTCTCCACTCTTCAGTTTGGGCACAGAGCCAGACCCAAGAAATCCCCTTCAGTTCGTATGGTCTTAAGGAAAGGTTCATTTGGTCTCTCAGCGAAGCCTGACTTTCTGTGCAAAAGAACCCACCTGCGCAGGACCATGTCAGTCCAACAGCCCGACCCCCCGTGCACACCCAACCCCAAGCCTGAGCGAGCCCAGAGCCAACCAGAGTCAGATAAGGACCACGGTGGTGGTGGAGGAGGAGCAGGAGGAGGAGGAGGCGGAGGCGGAGGAGGAGGAGGACAAGGTGCTTGGGGACGAGCCTCCATGCATCGTGGCGACACCACTCCCTGACATGAGAAATGAGATGGAAGGATTGCTGGAGGACAGAAGAGGAGAACAAAGGGGCCTTAGTGTCCAGGGCCAAGGTGACATCTTAATGTTTTAATACATGAGTTTAAAGCATGATTCCAGGTTATAACAATGTTTCTTTTTTCGTTTTGGCCTGTTTTCTTATTGATACTCATACCTTTTTATTGCCCGAATAAGTTGCTGAGATCTACTATAAGGAGTCATACAAGCTACAGGTTGAACTAAAGAAAATATTACCCCATATAGCATATTACTACTCATTGCAGATTACAGACCATGTTCTTTGCAGAGTTAGTTCAATATTCCATGCATACTTGCTGAAGTGGAAACACAGTTTTCTTGGGAAATTGAGGGATTATTATGCATAATCTTGCTAAAGTGCAGTGGTTTGTGCAGTAGAGTGTCTCAGAAATAACACGCAGCCCTTTGGAAATGAGGCACAGGTCTCTTAGGTTTCTCATTCCAAGGCTACGGTGTTTAACATTACAGTATGGAATATTAAAGCAGTATTTAGTTTTGTAAAAAATAACAGCGTTTTACTTGTCCCCCTTGTCAAATCAGTATAAAGGAGTACTCAGCAGATTAGTGCTATAAGTTTTATAAAGTCTCATGAGAACAAAATTAAGAAAGACATTGTTAGATTTGAAGGCAAAAAGGGTGTAATATTTGGACCTATCATTTGGACCTATTTATCATGACAGCCTGAACTGGATGTGTAACAGCAGTGGAGTGTTCAGCAGCACAACAGTAGAACACATCTGTCCCCAAATTTTATTCAAGTCAGTCAGTCTCTTTGAATTAAGTTAATTATGGCCATGTCACCTTTTGCAAAATGGATAATAAATGTTGTATGTTCTGCAAAGCAAACATTTTCACCCTCTTTTAAATTGCAGACAGGCTCCCTCAGACAGCCTATGATCGGGACTGCTGTAATACGCCTCCTCATATTACTTTTGTGAAGTCATGTTTTATTTACTATTGCATTAATCCTCATTGAATAATGTAGCTTTTCACCTTTTACTTCCCCGCATTATCTGTTAATCTTAAGAGCTCAAGGCTCTGCAAAGCCCTGACGCAAACCCAGATTGATTTTGTTCACTTCTGTTGAGTTCCGGCAAAGTCAATAAACGTCCACCATGATTAAATTTTGTTCTGTGGTGTATCTGATAACTTACAGTCTTCATATTTTTAGTCAGAGAGGCATTTTTTTTTTATTTTAATGAATAAATAAGTCTAAGAGCACAAAATAAGGAAAAAAATGAACGGAGGGGAATAATCATTCTCTTTTTCTCAATACTACATATTCCTGTGGCAACCTGAGTAATGGATGCTATTATTAGCAGCAGTTCCCTAGCAGGACTGAATGCAGATTTGGCCATGATAATGATTATGCAAGTGCAACTGCAATGTCTGTTAATGCTTGAAATCCCCTCTTCTATTGATTTGGAAATATTGTCTGTGCAATTTCAGTGGTGCAAACTGGAGAGTAGAGCTGCGTTACACTAAAAGTCTAATTCTTCTTTCCTCTCATTTAACAGTGTCCCCTCTGCCTACTCTACATGTACTTTGGATCCTTGCAGCTCAACTTTACCTCCTGCTTGGCCCTGTACACTGTGCCACCTGTTCAGTCCTTTTCCTGACCTGCTCAGTGGATAAAGTCACTTTGTCTTCTGAAATTTGAAAAAGCTGCCGAGGGCGGCAACAATTTTTGTGAATGTGTGTCGAGCTTCAATTGTGTCTCACTGTCAAATCTAAGAATGTAGTTAAAAGTGTAACTATACACACATATTTATGAACACAGGATAAAAAATGTGATGATGGTGGTTACCTTGAAGTTATTATGACCCTGGCCCAGCCTAAGCAGCTGATTACCAGATGCTGCACATACCACAGTTTGCTCCCATTCAGACTGCTGTGCTGAGAAGTGGTCATGCTGAATGACTTCTGCACTTACTCTCCACTGATGTAAATACTCAACACACATTATCCCTGTGTGGGCCTCTGGACACAGAAGCACTGTGACATTTTGGTTCAATCTCTGCAATCCGGAGCGCCAAACACCCAACCTCAATAAACTCCAGCCTCTGCCTCTGTTTTATTCCCACTGTTGAATGTTTCCCCTCACGTTGTGGTTGTCTTAGTACTAACTCTATCCCACCCCACCCCCACTGCCCTCCCCTCAACCAGTCAGGCAGAACATGCCTTTTGACAGCTGCCTCAGACCTGGTCCGCAGCCGCTGAAGTACTGGGGTGTGCACGGCTCAGCCCCTGAGGTCACATTTGCACTACACAGTTCTAGCTTCGGAAACAAAGACATGCATTTTCGTGTATTTGTACTTTTTGTTTTTCCTGCAGATTGTGCACTGTCACTGCTTGTTGGTTACTGTAACTACTGAATGATTGAATAAATAGTTCATAGCAAAGTGTTTATTTTACTGAAAATGTTTACAGATTGATAGACACAGCTGTGAAAAGTTGATCATAACATGTTTCTCTAAATAATTATGGTGACGGCATAATTAGCATGACAAGTATTTTTAGTTAGTTGATTGGTAGTTGCAGTACACAGCAAAAAATTCAGTGTTGGATAAACTCTCATGGAGCTGATTTCAACACTTTTTCAGGGCTTAAATAGCTCCACATTCTCCACAGGTAAATTCAAACTTTTAAATAAATATTTAGTGCTATGCCAGAGTTCCTTCTTTAAGTCACTGAAAAATGTCAAATACTGTAAAGTAAATCTCAAATGTACATGTTTTACCATTCGCATGGTGTTATTTTCACTTATCAAACTATACAAGACATGCAGACTTGATAATAATGTCATGCTAAAAGTCACAAGATTATATAAATTGTTATATACATTTATTATATCTGAATAAACATCTTGAAAAGTATCATCTCATTTTCAAGAAGGTCCAAACTAATATTCTTACAGGCGATAAAACACACAACACCACTGTGTTGGTTTAAGTTAGTGTAAGGCTTACAAGGTATGACCCTACATGTCTGTATCTGTTTTGCAAGTAGGGGTCACTGCAGAACACAAATGGACTATAACTACTGAGAATTCCCCAGCTGTTAGACATGGTTGGGTTAGATTTAGACATGAACATGTGTGATTACACAATTAATGGTCAGTTGAGAAGTGCCCACATTGTGTTGTGCAGAGTTTCCTCCTTTTATCTGAAAGTGTAAAAATTACTCTTTGGGAGTTTGAATCCTCTGTGAAATGTTTAATCCTAATATTTCAACACAATTTTTGCTGTGTAGCTTACAAGATTGTATAGTAGACACAATGCCTGTTGATTCTACCAGGGTGCAGGTTACAGCTGCCCTGGAACCAATAGATTTGTGATAAAATCAGATGCTGTCTTGTGCACTTGAGGTTGAATTGAGTCTTACTGTGGTCATGTTTAAAAATCTGTGCAAGTTGAACATATTTTTCTATGAGCAAATACTGTAAATAGAAATATTTTCAATGTACGTTTTTGAACTTTTAGTTGTTTTACTTGTTGAATTGTTGATTTTTGCCTTAAACTGTATTTGATGTTGTGTAGAGATACAAAATTATTTGTTTTGCCAAAATATTGAGTTTTATTGTTACTTCATGACAAAGTGCATTCTATCTAGTTATGTATCAGATACGGTATATGTGTGTGTGTGTGTGCGAGTGTGTGTGTGTGAGTTTAGGGGTATTTGTTGTACAGTTGTACTTACTGAGAACATGAAGACGGGTTTGTTAAGTAAACGCCTCTGCAGAGAAATCAGACCAGTGTTAACATATCTGCGTGATCTCACTGCAGCTCAATACTGCCGGTTTTTCAGAAGGGAGCATGTATTTTTATAGTACTGAATGTAAGCAGTGCATCAGGGGTTTACTTGGTTGAGGTTTTTAAATACCTACCTTGAATGAAAAGGGCCATATGAGTTCTTTGGGTGTCTAGTTTTAACTTAAAACCTGCATAGAGTGGAGCGCGATCCTTAATTTGATTTTTTCTTTGATGGTCCAGTAATTAACTAATTGATCACTAATAAGTATGTATGATTCCCTGTAGTGCCGCCCCTGTAATTGCAGTGCACCAATTAGCATTACTTGTTAATTGTATAATATTCTAGATACAATACTGAAATACTTAACTCAGTTTTGTTTTGCATTTAGACAGTTCATATTAAAGCATATCGATCATTCCAGTCAATACACACACACCATTAGTCTGTACAAAACATACCTTATATTTGAATGCCCTAATGATATATTGAGGGACTGAAAATCTGGTTGGCATTTCAGCACAACAGTGTTAGTAAATGGCAAATAATGATCTAATGGTTAAATGGTCGCTGATGATGCATGATAATGATTTGATATTGTAAGTAATAACTATCAGTTTTCATGTTTGTGGTAACCTAACTAACAGCAACGTGTTTATTTGTTCATGGAAATAATGACACTGCACAGTGAGCAAGATCCAAATCAGTAAATTTATGATAAAACAAACTGAGTTATAAACAGTGAAAATACTGCATGCTGTATACTCTCATGGGACAGAGCATTGTTAGTAATAAGTGAAGATAATTCAGACTTTCGCTCATTTATTGGAAAAATTAAAACTATTTTTAGTTAATGAAGGTAAATAGTTCCCATATATGAGAAAAAAAAAACACAAAGGAGAGAACATCATATTACTAACCTCTCACTAAGTGCTAATTAATGCTGTCAAATTGTAAGTATTCTCCAAATAATGACTTATCTATTGGGTACTGACCTGATTTGCCATTTATTAACAATTTGTATGACTACTAGGTTATTCAACAAGGTGTTACAACTTCTTTAAAAAATTACTCTTATTTATTCTGAGGTCTTAGGTCTGCCCTCTTGACCAAAGAGGAAAAAAAAACTCCTGGTTTCACTGCTGCAAAGTTTGTTGTTTTGTACATATCCCCTGTGATGATGAACATGTTATTGTGTTTATTGGACTACGTCCATCTTTCATTAGTGCATAAATAAAGATATTTCACAGTTGAAGAATTCAGCTTTGCTGCAGGAGTGTCTTGTTATATATTCCACATGCCCCTTATCTCTGGAGACGGAGGCTGAATCACCTACGATAAGGGCTTTTTTTACTTCAAGGTCAGGTGCTTTACTGAAGGGCATCCGAGCTGAGTGCAGATCCACTTATTTTGAATTTGTAAGGCTTGCTGTAAGTCAAACTTAGAAGCCTCATTTCAACTTTTCTTTTTTAACCATTCACTTTCTAAACATTAGTATAAATCAGCCAGTTCAACATACTTAGTAATGATATAATAATAGTATTAATATTAATAAGTAAGTAAGTGCTGGTTGTTATGGTTGCAGCCATAGCTGTGGGCCTTATTTTGCCTCACACAATGATTAAAGATGTACTCCTGCTTAGTTAATAATTTACTATAGCAGATTTTGTTGACTGCTTCTAAAGCCACAGTTGAAATTTAAACGGTTCTTTGGCTCAGGAGTAAATGTAAATGTAAGCGTAACATTTGTAAATTGGCTCTACTCACAATGTACAGGTGAGGTTCATGGGGAATACCTCTAGTTTTGTGGGTTTCCACTGAAGCGAGGCACTGCTCGAACTTATCAAAATCATTGCAACACACCCTGAGAATAAATCTACACAGTTTCATGGGAATATATCAAATATTTAATGAGGTATTTCACTGAAGACCACACATGTCAAACCCATTGGTGGTGGACAGCCAAAATCAGCAGGGTTCTTCCTCTGGGGCTTGATTTCTGCAAAAGTCTTATAAAAAAAAATAAAATCCAACAAATATTTGTTTTGATATTTTAGTAAACCAGGTGATGGTAGACAACTGACAGACACAGGATCAATATTGAAATGTAAACATCTACAGATCCCTGATATGTGGGAAAACTCCATCTGCCAGTGAAGATTATGTGATATGATGGAAAAGATAACTATATGGACCCAGTAGTCAGACTAATCGTTATAACGTTTGTCATACAGGTCATATACAGTCACGTAATTGCCTAATAACATGCCTAATTCTTTGCTACACATGCAAATAACCACACTTTATCTGTTCAATCTAGTGTAAGCTACTGTTTTTGCATAGCTGAATTGAGGTAACCCATCATGAGGTAATGTAAAATACATCAGTGTCAGAGACATTTTCATTACTCACCCATTGTTCACATTGTTGATTGTTGCTGCTTAAACAAATATTTCAGAAATACTGCATGGGCTCAATTTTCCAGTTTAGTGAACAAACCCTGAAAACATGAGTAATTTTATCAAATTTATGAACTGCTTTGATCATACTGAAGGCGAAGAGGACAATTACCTGGATTTGTAAGATCCATATAAAGTGTTTTATCCTACCCTAGGCATTTGGCATAATGAGCTGGAGCTGTGATTCTCAAAGCCACATTTAAGCCTCATTAGTAACATATGGTCTGGGGAAACAGGTAAGAAATTCACCTCTTAAAAAGGACTGGTGGTCCCTTATCCCAAGCTTCATGAGCCACATGAAAGTTAAAATCAGCCACAGTGAAAATGTGACTGAACCTTGCCAACTGTTTTTGGCTCACAGTCCTCTTAATTTGTGTCCTCATTCTCCCTCTTCAAGCAGAAGAAATCAGCATTAAAATGTACCTTCTTTGCTTTAATTGTTTGGCTTCACCATAAGCTACCTCAGCTGATCAATATCGTTAACGTGCTCACTAATGAACCACAGGTGGAAAAAAAGAACTGTCACTACTTACGTGGAACATCAAAGCTTTATCCAAGCAAATTAGGCATGAAACATCATTTTAAAACTGTCTGTGTCGATTTTGAAAAGGCAAAGAGCTGCTCTCACCCTGAGAAAAGTCAGTAAACTGACTGTCTTATACTAAGTTATTACTACAAATACCTTGTATATGTTGTCATAGGAATTTCAAAATGAATTCACGTTTTTATATCCAAATTTGAGCCGGCACACTGGACTTCTCTGAGTAGTCAGAAATTAATCAAACATAACATTCAACCACTAAAACAATTTTTTTTCTGTTCAGGAATGCAAGTAATTTGGCATCTTAATAAAAAAATAATAACAATAATAATCGGCTTTTTGTAAAACAGTAAATTTGAAAATTCATGGATAACAACAATAATTATATTTTAGCATTAAAAAATATAATTTTGATTAAAGAGCTTGCACATACTGGTAGATTAACCATTACAGGAACATAAAAATGATTTTGGTAATTACCAGTACTGTTAATTTAGTGCAGCTGTGGCATAAACCTTACTTTGGGTGGTGGTCTAATAAATTTGTTAAGCACTGTATATATACACTGAATTTAAAAGTGAAACAGAAGCTTTACAATAATAAAATGACAGATACATGTACACATACAGTCATGTCAAAAAGAAAGTGAAAAATTAAGTACACCCATACTGCTTCTATAAGAATTAAGAGGGTAAGCAGCAGCCAGGTGCTGCTAATCAAATGCATTTGATTAGCTGATTCAATTCAATTCAATTCAATTTTATTTATATAGCGCCAAACCACAACAGTCGCCTCAAGGCGACTGATAATCAGCAAGTGTGACCACCTCTATAAAAGTAGAAGTTTTAGCAGTTTGCTGGTCTGGAGCATTCAGGTGTGTGTTAACACAATGCCACAATTTTCCCAAGAATGGACCTCCCAGCAAATTCACCCCAGGCTCAGACAGTGTAATGCTCAGACAAACTGCAAAAAAGAAAAACACAAAGAGCTACATCTCAGACTCTACAGGTTCCTGCTAGCATGTTAAATGTTAAAGTTCATTGCAGTACAGTTAGAAAAAGGCTGAACAAGTTTGGCTTGTTTGGAAGGATTGCCAGAAGATGGCCTCCTCTTTCTAAAAGGAACGTGGCAGGATGGCTTAGGTTTGCAATCTTTCATCTGAGCAAAGCACAAGACTTCTGGAACAATGTCCTCTCGACAGATGAGACCAAAGTGGAGATGTTTGGCCATAATGCACAGTGCCATATTTGGTGAAAACCAAACACAGCATAACAGCACAAACACCTCATATCAAATGTCAAGCACGTGGTGGAGGGATGATGATTCAAGCTTGTTTTGCAGCTACAGGACCTGGGCACCTTGCAGTCACTGAGTTGACCATGAACTCCTCTGTATACCAAAGTATTCTAGAGTCAGACATGAGGCCATCTGACTGACACCTAAAGCTTGGCTGAAATTGGGTCATGCA
>VUQI01057822.1:0-12844 GCA_015106735.1 Paratilapia polleni
TGCATACAGAAAGAAAAGAAAAAAAAAAAAACAACCAGCATCAACAGAAAGAGAACAAAAAAATCTCCTGCCAGCAGGAGGTGGGAGGAGGTACTGCTATGTCCCTTCAACTCATGAGTCAAATAATGGAATAAAAGTCTTATTTCCTGTTGTCACTGTGTTAGCAAGTGTTGGGGTCATTACTGAAAAAAAGTAATGTATTACACATTACTCGTTACTTTTCTTAAAAGTAATGTGATGTGTTACTTAATTACTTGCTGGAGAAAGTAATTTGTTACACTACTCGTTACATTATTTTCACGTTATTCTGTAACATGCCCTGAAATGCTCTGTCACATAATTACCAGTTAACAATATAAACTTTAGGCTACAGTCCAACACGCCCATACAAATCCCTATTGTAATGAGGACACATATATGGTAAATGGTAAATGGTAAATGGACTGGTACTTATATAGCGCTTTTCTACTCAGTTTTGTGTACTCAAAGCGCTTTATATATATGATCTTCCTTTTAGTGTTTTTGTATGAACACAAAGCCGACAACACAAAGCAAGTTGAAAACCAGCCCAGAGAGACTTCAGAGCGATCACCACTGCAATTCTGCTGTAGAAACATGTACAGGCAGAAATGGAGGCTACAGTGCTACAAGCCTGACTGCTCATCACTGCCTTTCTTACCTGTTGAAGATCAGGCTCTGGCTGCTGGACTGGGGTCGGTATACACTCAGCTTTAACATCACTCTGGGTTCTTTGCTAGCTTTGTGTTAGCATGCTGTCTGTGCAGATATTTGTAAAGAGCCGAAGTTGTGTTAGCAGTATAATGCAGTTGTTTCTGTCCTTGATGCAGTTTGCACTTTACCATCAAGCTCTTGTCCTTTCATGCAATAAAAATAAAAGTAATGCCCATATCGACATTCCTCAAAAGCTGTAGACCCCTCCACCATTGTCCTCCTCCCTGCACACGAAACGAAATCAGCTGATTGTAGTGAAGTGCGCAGGAAGGAAAGACACATCTGATGTTTGTTTTTCTTTCTATCCACCCTGCGTGCAGATGACTGAAGAACCTTTGTAACGCAAGTAACAACATAACTGTAACTGTAATGTGATTACTGAATTTAGTACAGTTAGTGTGTTACTGAAAATGTAATGTGATTACAGTACTGCGTTACTTTGGAATGTGTTTACACCCGACACTGGTGTTAGCTGAACAGTTGCTAGCCAGTTACTAGCTGAACTAGCTAGGCTAACAGCTACTTTTACTGGAGCTACTAGCCAGTTGCCACAATTTTGCCAAAATTAGTTTGTATTGCATAAGTTGTATCTTGTATTTCATCCGATTTAAGACAAAGGTAGAGGGGTAGGCATGGTGAGCAGACAGAGAGAGGAGGTGGAGGTGAACCGGTAATGAGATCAAAAAGTTCAAATGCTGTGGCAAGCAAATGCTGTTGAGCAGGGTAAAAGACATTTAAGAGCGGTCCATAGAAGTGTGTGATGTTTTTTTTCTGGATCGTGTGGTTTCCTCTCTGTCCCAGGATCCCCCTCCTACATGTGTGGAGATCTCAACTGTTGTTGGTCCATCAGCCAGCCGTCGGTGAAGAGCTGTGAAGAGTGGTGAAGTTAAAACAAATAAAGAGCTAAAGTGTTAAAAACAATGAAAAGTGTCCACTGCAGCCACTGTCTGTGCTTTTCATGCTGTATTTTTTGATCTTTGAAGTTTTTTTTTCACGGTTCTCCCGTTCCCGGCCAACTCTGCTGTCACTCCCTTCCCTATTCCGTCTTGTCAACCAATCAGCATTTGACAGACGCATAAGTTATCCGAGTCCAGCGACGTGCAGTTGGGATTTTGGAGGACTGCATAGGAGCACGTCTGAGGTGGGTGAAAACCCCTCTCCATACGCTGTCCGAACGGAAACCCGTAAGCAGACGGACACATTTGCGGGACCATGAATCACGCTTAAAATGTCTCAGACTTGAATTATTCTTTGCTAGAAGATCCAGGCAATTCTTCCTGTTTAAATGATCAGTGATTTTGAAAAGGGCAAACACAAGAATGAAAGAGAAAGGCGAATCATTCCTGAATATATGTGAATGAATGAAACACATTCTGATCCATCTGAAAAGTCACGTCAATATTTCTCCATCTCTTTTGTGAGAAAGTCTTTCTTTATCAGTGTTTTGTGATAACATGAGAAAGTGCCTCTGACCAAACTGGTCAGAAGCTCCATTTTACCACTTATTTGTGTGTGTGTGTGTCAGAGGTGCATGTCACTCACATCCATCAGTGTAATACTAGCAAAACAAGAACACACAGGTGCTTTCAGTCAAATTTCTACTGTAATTAATCCATATATCATGACATATTAATCTTTGCTCTGTGAACACAAACACAGAACTCTCTCCTGTAATGAGCCCATGTGTTTTGACAGGTAACAGATGGAAATGCTCACAGAGACTGCTTGTAATTTGCTGCACTGACTCAATATTGTAACTGTTTTTAGCCAGTTTTAGTGTCATGGTGGAACTACAATTTTAAGAAAAAACAGCAACCAGAAAACAGACATGGGCATTTCACTGAGTTGATTAGGTTATTCTCATGAATCACAGATCATGTAGTCTACTTTAGCGCAATCACGAGGTTCACATTTGTTTCTTAAAAACTATTATGACATAACTTGTACACATCCAAAACTAATTGCATATTTGCATCAAGATGAACTGTAGATGGTCCAGTGTTTAGATTTGTGAATAATATTCGCTCAATAAACAGTATTGTCTTCCTCAGCTAGTGCACTCGTGCTAAACTAACTGGTGAACATGGGAACACATCTGGTTCCTGTTAGCATTATCATTACGATAATGCTGGAATATGTAAAGCACCCTGTGATGGACTGGCAACCTGCAGGGATAGACTCCAGCCTCCAGGCAGCCCTGAATTGGATAACCGATGGATGGATGGATGGATGAAAGAGTATTAATAACTGCTCTTGAACTAAGGACCATGGTCTCATGACCCACTATGGCTACGCTCACACTTCAAATGTCAGTGCTCAGTTTGGATTTACTGCTCACATTTCGTATTTTATCTGACCATTAGCAGAGTTTTTAAATGTAACCAGTGTTGGATTCCAGTGTGAAGTGGTTACAGTTTTGAATTGAACCTCATCTGCAAAAGAACAATGACAAAGACATCACACACAGCATGCTGGCGTACAGAAGTGATGTGCAGTGGAGGCCAACGAGATTTTTAGGAGATGTTGAGGATGAGGAGCAAGCGCACCATCGTAATAAACATTTAGATGATGAATAACCATTCGAGACATCTAGTCATGGTTGAAAAGTAGTTCCAAAAGGAAAGTTGTGCTGATGTCACTGATGTTATCTCGCTGTCTGCTCAGTGTGTTTGATGAACGCTGGCTGGACATTCTTACTGGACTTTCTAGCAAAGTGAAGTCTGTGTACAAGAACTTTTGTATTATATATCAGTGTCTCTCAACTCATCCTACTGGGTTATGTGGCCTACATACTAACACAATCACACCACAGGGTCCTATTACTGACATCAGAAGGGAAAAGGTGGTTTAGTTATACATAAATGGTGTGTGGCTGTCTGATCACAAGCATTTCATAACCAAATAGGTTGTCAGTCACATGTGGTTGTTACATAAATAAAGACACAAGCATTTGCTTTCTTTATTACAACGATATGCCCAGTCTTTTCTTGATGTCTTGATTGAGAAATAGTTCCAAAATGAAGGTTGTGCCAGTGTCAGAGGTGTAATGTCATCATTTGCTGGACATCCCTGTTCAACATAGCTTGGACATCCTTGTTGGACTTTCTACTAAGGGGAGGTGTGTGTACCATAACTGCTTTTTATTAGTTTTTCATTAAATAGAATAAAATTCAATAAACAAAACATTCTCGTTTGAGAGAAGATTAATAAATTCGAGAAAAACGATATCACACAATGATGACTGGAACTCTTTAACAACTCACTTTTGAGTTCATTTTTCTTACTGAGGTAACTGTCTATGATGCAAATTCATCAACAACACGGGTTTATAATGCTGACATCAGAGGGCAGAGAGGCGATGTTTGTGACGGTTCAGATACGAGGTTCACCATGCACCAAATGAGACAAAATTTACACAGACTTAAACATAAATATTGTAAACATGATGTTTATTTATTATTATTATTATTATTATATTAATGGGTGTCCAGTAATACTAGTCTGAGTATGTGGGGTGGATGCTCTGTGGCTGTCTGTTTATAACCATTTAGTAACCAAATTACTTGTCAATCAAACGTCATTGAATTAAAAAAATACATAAAGACACATACATTTATTTTATTTATTGAAATAATACGATCAGTATTCATTTCTTTGTCTGAATGGCTCACTATCGTACATGGAAACAACATCAAAATCTGTCTACGGCATAGTTTTTGCTGTCATACTGCAACCAGCATTGACTGGGAAATAATGTCACTCTTTCAATCAGGTTTTCTGAATTTGAGTTTATTTTTTATTTTTTTTACTTTCTAAATAAGGGTCTGCCTGGACATTACTGTACATGGGAAAGATAAACGGTGGGTTATCTATTGTGTCTATCTAGGGTGCCTTAAATGTTGCATGAATTTAAATGGAGGTTGCATTGCAAACAATGACATCTGTATCTGATTTAGAACCACAAAGGGAAGTGGCCCAAATCAGAACTGAAAAGATCAGATTCCATATAATGTGAGATTTAGTGGGGAAGAAATTAAGTATAGAAGCTGAGATATTAGTTCTGATCTTGTCCAGTAGCCACAAACAAAACAAGTTAAATCCCGGGTATTGTAGTTACTGAAAGGAAGAAGAAATGATTTACAAAAGCTGTTCCCAATAGTTGAGAAAGTGTATCCATAAACTCTCCAATGTCACACGAACAACTCACAGCAACAAATAGGCACACACACTCACTCTCTGGGGCCTGTTGAAAGTCACTCCAGCTCTGAGCAGGAAATCACTGACTGAAGTAGAAGTAGATGAGACAGGTTGAGTGAAAGTTGGTAAAACAAAAGGTAAATTACAGCACTTTATCACAAAGCAGTCCTAGAATACATCGAACATCATAAATCAGTGTAGGAGTATCCAAGGGATATTATGGCTCTTCTGAAGTTAAAAACCATTCATCAACGTCTTGTGGGGATAAATTTAAGCTGCCACCATGGTCAGGACTCAGAAAACGGGGAATGCATTTTCAATTCAGGTGAAGAAAATTACACACAGACAACAGGGTGATTATGGAAAGCTATTATCTTAAATCATTACTGCTGCTTCAAATCAACCTACACATGAGATAATGTATTCTTGACACATTGGAAATAACTAGTTACATAACTTACAAGTGTAATTTCATGACCTTTTCTATGTTACTGCGGCTAGCTGATAACAACTACACTATAAACCACTGGCCGACACTGCTCTCGGTCACATAACAATATGGCTGTCAGCGTGACAGCGAGAGGATACCAGAGACGCTCTGACACTATTGATTATCATGTTGATGGAAACAGGTTGACTGACTTGACCGTATGCCAGCATCTTCAGGCCTTAGCAGAGGCTCACTGAGTCTTACACGTCACTCTCTTTGCTCAACAGGGGGACAGATAACCTTTCGCTAACAGATGAGGTTGATGTGAGCTGAAAACATGTGTTGTAGCTACTTGCTTGCTACCCTTAGTGGCTGGCACTGCAGGTAACTCTGCATCGCCTGATCTGTACTTTATACATTGTTACATTTCTTTTCTTTCTACTTTTCCTGCAATAAACCTTTATTCTGACAACCTAAACTCTCTTTGATGCTTTCATCTTCATCAGTATTTTGTTGCCAACTTAGATTTGGTATGGAGATTAAATTTATAGAATCATTTGTCAGTAGGAAATCATTTAAACTATGCAACAACATATTTAATTAACAACCTTGCGTTGTGGATGATCTCATCTCAGAAACTCTCTCTGCAGGCAGTTTTTGTCCTTTTTCCCCACCATGTAATGCCTGGGCACTTGGAGGTGCTGCACTTTGACTATTCAAAACAATTCAATCGTACCAAAAAGCTTCTGAAGGACATTTCCAGTGTTGAGTTAATGCTGTTAAAGTACATATGGTAAATTCCTATTACTCCAGGAGAGAATAAATTGTAAAATAGCAGGAGAAAGTGAACAGTCACTAATATGACTGCTATTAATTGTGCTATATATTTGTCATCTCATATGCAACAGATATTCTACTGATATTCTACAGCTTTGACTTTTTGTTTTCTGGTGTCTGTTAATTTATGCAACAAAACTACTTGGTTAGATTTAGGAAAAGATCATAGTTTGATCATAGTTGAATTAAAACTTTTCACAACGGTCACCACACATTGCAAGTCATGCATCCCACAACAACAACAATGACAGAGCACATTTGCCTACAGTCTCTTAGCTTCTATTTCAGACACTGAGGACCTACTGAAGTCCATCAACTATCCCACACACTGAGAAAATGAAGCTAAGGGGTGTCCAGTGCCTTAAAATGTGAAACCAAGGGGTCCTGACCAAGAGCCAGCAAGAGATGGGAGTAAGAACAAGCTGTAATTTGAGGGGTGTCAGTTCTGCTAACGACTGAACTGCTCTGCCTAACTAACAGATGGGACACACTGAAAATCTCAAAATAAAATTTTAATGGGGTCTCAGAAATTAGCCGAATTATTTTCTATTTCACTGAACAAGGTTTATTTTTATGTAGCCTTTGGAGCGTTTTATCCAACACAATAGTAATGTAGGAATCAAAGAATTTACAGCATTTGAATGCAATTTAACCTGTAAAACCACAGACTGCACAGTGTCACAGTGCAAGAGGCAGGGTAAAACAAGGACAAAAACAAGCCTTTTTCAATAAGAAACTGGTGGAGACAGACTCAGGTAGAAACGATCAGGAAATCAGAGAAGGGAAGACAAAAACTGTAAGTCAAGGCTCAGGGGACTCTCAAGGAAAAGCAATTACCAAAATAAAACAGGAAGTGGAAACTAGGCTCTAAACAATTGCAGAGGACTCAGTAAAGAGCTACAGGACAGAGCTAAAGCTTTCAACCACCTACCCTTTCCACTTACCAGTAAATTGCAAGGAAGACAAAGGAACTAATAAAGACAAGGAAACATGAGGGACACTAGGAATATAACTTGGGGTGTGACAGTTAGATGCTACTTAAAACTGGAAAGCACAAAGATTTACTCATGAAAGAGCTGTGGAAAGGACCCATGCAATGCAAAAAACACCCTTACAGAAAAAAAAGCATTTACAATAAGAACAGAAAATGTTCTTATTGTTGTATTAGACCCAGTGTTTTTACATGCATGCAATTTCCTAAAAAGAAAGGAAATTCTTCACATCTTGTGAATTCCAGCATGTGCATACTTAAACACAGAGGAAATACAGCCCTTCCTCTATTCTCTTGATGGCACAACATCACAGATGTACTATAAAAACTGCACACACACTTATTACTTTCATGTCAGTGGCTACAAGCACTCCCTCACTCCTTCTCACCACCTCACTGTCTCTCTTTTCTCTCACTTACACATACACCTTCATCCCAACTCCAAAACCCCTGCAGCGCTTCAAGCGGCCTGCTGTTACAACCCCCCCACCCCCACCACAGAGCAGCACTCTCCCTCCCTGCCTGGCCCTGCAGTGCTGAGTGCCAGAGCTTTCATTCCTGGCTGTCAGAGGGAGTGAGAATGGAGGCGCCAGGGTGGTAATGGAACCGGAGTAACCAACTCTCACTCCAAGGCTGACAAGAGCATACATGGCCAGTGTGTAAGACTCTCCCCGGAGCCAACTCTGAAGCCTCATTTTTATGCTGTGCATGCGCTTGTTTGTTGTATGTATTGATATTTTTTTATTAAAGGCGATGTTGGGGGAGTCTTTTCTCTAAAAATACCAAATCAAAGTTTGAGGCTGCAGTTGGTGAACGTGTACACATCATGTTTAAGTGCAATAGTTTACAAAATACTGGATTATTTTCTGTTTTCTGTGAACCAGAGCAGTTTAATTTAACCATTTTCTTTGTTATGAAAAGCATTATGAGAGACCATTATCAGTGAGCACCATCAAACAGCATAGTCCTGCTGTGTTGGTGGATGATGCAGTGACTGTAGGCACCGAGTATGATTACTCTTGAAGTGGAAGAGCTTCACTCATCTGCCACAACAGCAGAAGCTTTCCCAAGAGAGGCCAGCTTGGTGCTTCCAGTGGTCGCTGAAGGACATTTGAAGTAGTGGCCTCTCAGTGTAGCTGCTGCTCTATCAAACGCATGTCCACCATAATGAGTGCAGCAGTTTCATAATATAGCCTTTGGATTGTATATGGCCTGAATCATCTGGTTGTGCTTAAGATGCATGAGGGACAATCCTGTCAAAGTGAGCCATGTTCTCTTTATCTATGCAGAAAATTTAATCTGTTTTCTGTCATTGTGCTGAGTCATCCTGGAAAAATAGCAAATTGTGTTTTGATTTGTGGTCATTTTGTACAGACATAAACTGCATCCTATTACATCATGCTGTAGATAAACCACTAATATTCTCCAAAGGCTGAATAGCTTATAACTGCGGAGTGATACTGTTTAAATCACATGATTGTCTTGCAAAAAAACAAATTCTCTTCCACTGACAACATATTTTATATAACATGCAAAGCTGAGGCCAAATCTTGTGTCTCTCCATATTAGTCGGCTCCCTTTCTTTTTTTGTATCCCTTTTTGTTAACTTAGGTAAATGTAAATATAATAATGTCTAGTGCTGACAAATAAACTGTATTTACATTGTCATGAAAATATAAACATGCAATAAACACATTACAAAAGACTGCGTGAAACTAAATGAAAAAGAAAACTCACTTCATGATTGACCCCCCTGGTGCCCCCCGCGACCAACACCATTAGCATGGATAGAAACACTAGGAATGTAACTGAGTACCTTTACTCAGTTACTACAAGTACATACTTGTAGTTTAAGTATTTCCATGTTTTGCTGCTTCCTGCTTTTACTCCACTATATTTTGGTTGCAACTATTACACTTTGTACTCCATACTATTTATTTTAAAGCTTTAGTTACTTATTATTTTGCAGATTGATTGTCTTATTATAGATCAAGGTACTGAGCAATATATAAGTAATTCAAATCACTAACAGCTGCAAAATTAAAGCGATATATACATCAGTAAATCAATGATTATGATCAAATAATGTCATGTATATGATTCTGTATTCATGCATAAGCTACTTCAGTAGGATTATAACTTTTACTTAAGTAAAAAGCCTAAATACTTTTTTTCCACTTTGCAAAGCAATTATCCAACACAAGATTATGTTTAAACTCTTGTGCGGCACTGCTTTTCACATTGCAATAGGGCACAAGGCTGCCTTAAAATCATGCTTTCTACGCCAGTTTTCTACACTGATTAAATATTTCTGATTACTTATTTTGATTTCCTGTGCCACAACATTTTTAAAACACCACTGGTATGGACAAGTGAGGGCATAATCTGGTCTGGTGAGCAGCAAGTCTCTTTTTGGGCGTTCCAAGGCAGTTGCCTGAGGTCTGCAAAACAAAACTTTCACTGCTCGTGCAGCCCTGGAGTGTGTCCGAGGTCTTTGGCAGTACATACAGGCACTTTGGGAGAACAATTCAGCAAAGCAGCTTGTGGACAAAGTTTAAACCCATGCAGCCATAACAATTTTCATATGCCTCTTCCCTCCAGGAAGAGTAAAATCCCATCCATTGCACCATAAAACCTGAATCTCTGGTGTCAGACGTGGAGGATGCACAGGGGAAGCTTCACTACACTTAAAGAACCTGGGTTTAGTTGAAACAGTGATCAAAGATTTGACAAAGCTGAGGTGAAAGTGGCTGCCCAGAGAAAAATCGCTCCCAATGGATATTCTGATGGCTACAACATTTAGTGTAATAAGTCTCATATTTCCCTCTACCTCTAACAGAACAAGGTCTAATGTATAGCAGCTACACTCACACAGGTTGGATATATTGTATGTAGTAATTTTAGATGGTAGGATGTGTGCCTTGATTCTGTTGATGAGTTGCATGCATTGTAAAATCCAAGAAACAAGCTCTGTGCTGTCAAATGTGATTCGACAACAACAAGAGAATTAACTCAGCACTAATGTCTGCATAGTACCATCTGCTGTGAGTCCAAAAAAGGAACGGTGGTGAGTTTGAGATTAATTCTAGCTTTTAATTGACTAACAGCCAATATACCAGTAATTACAAATCACAGGCCCAACAACTCCCCCTCCTTTAGATGTGCTAATCAAAGCCTTTTAACTCATGTTCAGTGTCACCCTAATTTAGCACCTCTATCTCCTCCTTTTGCCAATCAACAATCCCTTAGGGAACAAAACTTTTATTTGGAATTATTTTCATTACTTCCTATGATGTTTACTTTTTCATGTATACTAAGTCCTGGCTGGCAACAGAAGATGTACCACTGGTGACACATCACCTCCAGGCTTCTCAGGAAGACAGGTTGAGTAATAAAGTTAAAAAAAACAAAAAGAAGAAGAAAACAACAACAGCAACAAAAACACTTTAAACGTTCCATAATTTTCATTGTCATCATTACAGCATATTTGCATCCTTTTAAGAGATTCCTTGGAAACTTATTATAGACACCACCCATGTCATCTGGTTTTAGAAATGAATTTTGTGAACTGCAGTTTATCATCATGTCAAAATACAAAAATATCTGGATTTAGGTGATTTCTTCGGTTGTTATTTTAGCAATAAACTCAATTCTTTTGGCCACAGTAATCATGCGATAATCTGATACTGCAACATCCTTGATCTAAACATGGGGTTTGCATACAAAATTAGCAATGCGTTGGCTTGAATGAAATTAAATGCCTGGGATGGAGTCAAATTCCCATCCTGAATTATTGTTTCAGTCTGCCACTAGAACCTAATTAATACTTCTGCCTCTCTTAGCAGCTAAAAAGCCCCAAACTACACTTCAGCCCAAATGTGAACACTGTCAGTCTTTTTTCTCTGACAGTTCATTCTGTGTGGAAACTGAGAATTATCAGTCACCTCCAATACTGCTAGAATAAGGAGTTCCACAGGGTTTTGTTCCTGGGCAAATTTGGGTCATTTTAATCTGCCAAGAATTTAGAAATGGTAATTCATGCAGTCATTTAATCCACTCTTCTCTTGTTTCATACAAAACAACAACAGGCTTCAGGTGAGCTTCAGGTGATTCAGATGATCATCATTCTTCTAGTTCTTCTTCTTCTTCTTCTTCTTCTTCTTATTATTATTATTATTATTATTATTATTATTATCATCATCATCATCATTTTTTCTTCTTCTTCTTCTTCTGCTTCTTCTTCTTCTTATTATTATTATTATTATTATCATCATCATCATCATTTTTTCTTCTTCTTCTTCTTCTGCTTCTTCTTCTTCTTATTACTATAGAAGAACATTTCAAGTGTATAGTTTTTGATTGTGTCTGATATCTATTTTTTCCCGTACAAATGCCATTCTCTAGCTTTCACTTCTGAGTGTTTCCACTAGCACTAAGCGTTTACATGCTCTTTTAATGGTGACCACTCTTAATCCATCCTTTCACCACTACTTGGTTGCAAATAAAAGAAAAGAACACAGTATGCTTCAAAATAATGCAACTACGGCCTTTTTTACAAACCATCCCCAAATTTTCTTCCATGACATGTACAGTTGAAAAGGTTCTCATCCCCATTTTCAGGGCCTCTGATAGTCCCAACACTAGCAGAGGCTGTTCTAGATGGCTGTTCATTCAATGAGCCCTCAATGCCACTCTCTCTTACTATTGTGGTCATGCTATCTTCTGAAGTAAAACATGTTTATGATTATGTTTGTTTTCTTGATCAAGGTAAGCAAACAGGCACAGATTTAGTTAATTCTTCTAAAGTAGAGCTTAAACAAACTTAAGAGGATGTTTCACATTTGTATGTTGCTTCAGCGTGCCACAATGTTATAGCTCAGAAATAGTTAGAAGAGCTTTTGATATTTTTATTTGCAATATTGAGGGTTAATGTGAAAAGTCATTAGATTTTATGTTAGTTCATTTCATAAAATGATTACACTGGTCGTAATTAAGCTCCAGTAGTCACTTCCCATTGTCAAATATCATCTTTTTGCCCCATGGCCACCAAACTTTGTTAAATGATAGGCATAATCCATTATCTTTACATGGATGGCGTGGTTTTCATTGAGCTGCAGAGCCTGCAGTGCTGATGTGTTGCTTTAATTCACTCCAGAGAGTGACTACACACAAGGTAACCATCAGAGTTGAAAGGACGACATTCATTAGATGACTTTTAAAGTGATTTGGATTTTATAACAACAACAATCATGCATAAAACCTGTAGGAGGCCTAACTCTGTCTTAATTGTCTCTCTCTGTCTTTCTCATTTTTGAGGTGTGACACACACAACTATATAATCCACTATCAAAGCTGTAGTGGAAGCTTTTTTGCACATGTTTTCTGTATTTATTTATTTATTTTTAACGTGTTGGGGTTGTATTAGGCCCACTTTCTGGACTCAAGTTTTGACCATGGTATGTAAATGCAAGTTAAGCATAATTCAATTCAATTCAATTCAATTCAATTCAATTCAATTCAATTCAATTCTATTTTATTTTATTTATATAGCGCCAAATCACAACAACAGTTGCCTCAAGGTGCTTTATATTTTAGGGTAGAGACCCTACAATATTAGAGAGAAAACCCCAACAGTCAGGCGGCCCCCTATGAGCAAA
>VUQI01057833.1:0-11864 GCA_015106735.1 Paratilapia polleni
TGAAATAGTCTTCAGGAATAGTTCTCCAGGCTTCTTGAAGGACATTCAAAGCTCTTCTTTGGATGTTGGCTGCCTTTTGTTCCATTATCTGTCAAGATGATCCCACACTGTTCAGTAATGTTGAGGTCCGGGCTCTGGGGAGGCCATGGATAGTGACTATCAGTCACTATCCATGACTGATAGTGTTTCATTGTGCATTTTTCTATCCAGGTATGCTTTTACTGCATTGGCAGTATGTTTGGGATCATTGTCATGCTGAAAAATGAAACCTTTGCCAATCGGACGCTTTCCAGATGGTATTGCATGGTGGATCAAAATCTTGACTTTTCTACGTTCATAATTCCATCAATTTTGACAAGATCTCCAACACCACTGGCTGAAATGCAGCCCCAAACCATGACAGGGCCTCCACCGTGTTTTACAGATGGCTTTAGACACTCACTGCTGTACCTCTCTCCTGACCTTCTCCATACATATTGATGATGATTTGAAACAAAAATTTCAAATTTGGATTCATCACTCCATAAAAACTGTTGCCACTGATTTTCAATTCAATTCAATTCAATTCAATTTTATTTATATAGCGCCAAATCACAACAACAGTCGCCTCAAGGCGCTTTATATATTAGGGTAAAGACCCTTTCAGTCCAGTTCTTGTGTAATTTGGCATACCTCAGCCTTTTCTCCCTGTTTCCCTTCCTTAAAAATACCTTCTTGGCAGCCACCCTTCCACTGAGACCATTTCTGATGAGGCTTTAGTGAACAGTAGATGGATCAACTGAAGATTCAGATGCAGCTCTCAGGTCCTGTATCAGGTCTTTGCTAGATTTTTCCTATTTCTTAAGGACATGAATTTCAGTTACTGTTCATCTGCTGTAGATAATTTTTAGGCCCATAATTTCTTCTGTTGTCCTCCACTTGCCCAGTTTCCTCAAATTTTAAGGACACACTGTACACCATGCAGCACAACATTTTCCATAGATTCAGCTAAAGAAACAGGAACAAATTATGTGTTTTTATGACAGGCTACTAGTAACAAAGTGCCTAAAGACACAATTTAAAATTGGTTCTTTGCTAAGTTGTCTGTTATGTGTAGACACAACACTGGTTCAAACCTTGAGTTAGGTGCCTTGTTTATGCTTGAAAGATTCATAGGTCAGTGTTAAGTGGTCTAACAACATTCCTCTGAAAATGGTCAGGTACAAGGACTGGACAAAGAAAAACTCAGAATGACCTTCAGAAAGCCTGGAGAACTATTGCTCAAGACCACTTACAAAACAGTCTGGCTCCTTGGAAGTAAAATATAAAGAAATGAGGGGTGGCTCAAGATTTTTGCACAGTACTGTACATGTAATAAAATAATACATACATATTAATAAACTTTTGGCTCCCATTTATTTCCGGGGGGAATTTTAAATACTGAGTGACACAAATCTTTTGGAAAAATTGCTCTAATCCAAGATTTTTTATCTTTTTCTTTTTTTCTTTTTTTTTTAAGCATTCTCTGAGGATTAACTAGAAATGAGAGGCCTGATTTCATTTCTGTTCACTGTAAATCTTGGATCCATTGATTTGGTTATTATTGCATATATTACTAAGAATTAGCTATAAGAGTTGTAGGAATTAAAAGAATTCAAGGGAATTAAAATGTGAGGGGGGTCTGCAGATGTTATCATTAACTAAAACTTTGACAGGTGTAGCATCAAGGAAAGAGAACGACTCTTTTAAACTGGTCAGTTATTTTTGAAAAAGCAACCGTATTCTGATTAAGGTATTTTATAACTGATAATTAATAATTACTAATTATTTTATAATTAAAATTATATTTTCCCTTGACTTGACCTTGTGCTTTTTATTGTCCTTTCTCTGCCATGTTCACTAAAAACAGCAGCATGATCACAGACAACAGGAGCACTCTGGGACGTGATCACTGAAAAGTGAAAACAAATCTGTGAAGATTTCCTGCCAGAGCTGCCTGGCCTGTGTGTCCTGGCAGAAGGAAGAGCGCTGGCAATGAACAACAAAAAAACAAAGATGAAATAAAGATTTACTCAAACAGGAAGCTGCATTGTGGCCCCCAGTTGAGGAGATTACACAGAGAACAATGTCATCACGCTGGAGGCGTCAGCAAGCACGCATCCAAAAATAACTAATGGACTTGTTACAAACATTTGGTTTGAGTCAACACTGTATTTGGTTTAATCCAGGGATGTATTTACAGGGATAAGCTCGCCATTTGTTGTATATTTTCACAAATATTAGAGGATAATGAGAAGAAACATTAACAGCACAGGAAGCTCTGGCAGGAATCAAACAACTCTTTGGTAGTGTGATGTTCAAGAGCTCAGTTTTCCATTTTCCAGGTGGTGTACTGACAAACGTATATGTGTATGTGATTATCTTTTGGTTTCCCTGAGAAATTGGATTATTCACACTGAAGTTAGATATTTTATTTCCAGTTATGACACATTACTGGCTACTAAACTGATTGTGTTTATATAACCAAAACTTCCATATTAATGCTCTTTCTATTCTCAAACTGCTTTAAAAATATGCTAATATAATCATACTAAGTGGCCTCACGTTGCCCTCTGAGCCTCTGAGAAACAAGTATTCCTTTAAATGGGATTATTCCAATTCATTTCCCTATCAACGGCTTCACTGAAGACTGGGAGCTCACGTTGCCATGGATGTCTCAGAAATGACTCAGGTATTTGGCTATAGAAATGAAGAGGCTCTGGATACCCAAGAAAAAACACTTTGGAGTGCAGTGGAGAGCTGTCGCTTTATCTTATCTTGCGCGGTGTCAGTTTCCACGTTTTCACTCAGCTTCAGGAGTGATCTTTGCTCCCTCTGCGGCTGAAAGGAGAAGCTTTTCAAATAGCAAACAGTCCAGATTCTCCAAGTTTATACTGTTCAGCAGCTACAGAGAGCTAAAGACAGAAATTAATTATGACATTGTGGAAAATCTGATGATAATTTGGTCATTATTGAGGAAAAATGTCAAACATTCTCTGGTTCCATATTTTCTAAAGTTATACCAAACACTCCACCCGTGTTATAGCATTGTAATTTGAATGTATTCGCTTTTGTTTCTTTCTCTGACTATTGGCTGAACAAAAAACGCAATTTACAGATGTCACCCCAGAGCTTGTGATTAGCATTTTTGACAGTTTGTGTACAAAACAGTTAATGTATTAATCAAAGCTGTAAATACTAATAAGCACTTATCACTAGTTGCAGCTGCATGAGTTACTTTTCTGATTTAGACAGAATTCTGTTGAGGTTATAAGATATGAACCATTGTGACAAATTAAACTACACTGCAGCATACGAAGAAGTTAAATGCAGCTGCACTATTAAAATGCGACCTCAGTAATAATCCCACATTGTAACCATCATCATCATTTTACTTTGCTGATGAATGCATTGTGACACTGCTATTATTTATTAAATAAATACTCTGAATACTTATAAGGCACATTTAAAGACAAGACTAATCGGCTTAAGTGAACATTTTCTAAAACAATGCACAGTATTTGGTTGGGTTCTCAGACTGGAGCATATGAAGGACGGATGTTGAGCTGGTCGAATATTTTGTCTGTGTGTTCAAATTCTATTTATTTATCATATTATTCTTTATTATACTGATTTCCTTTTAAGCCCTCAAACAATTAGCCTGTATATTCAGTAACGTCTGAACACATTAGTGTCTGCTGTGTATCTCTCTGTAAAGCTCATTAACGGACCTTCACGCCGACAGCTCAGTTGTCCAATGGTTGTTTGGAATCCAGTGGTTATCCAATAGTAATCAAGCCTGAGCTGACGCTGCCTTCCTATTGGTGAACAGTGTTAGTCTGCCTCCTCTTTACTGATGCCTTTCTTTTGGTCAAGGTTGCACTTGCAGTTAAAACAGCAAGACGCGACTGGAGCCTCGTTTGCGCGCAAATACAGAGCAGTCTAATCAGTCGAGGCTCTACTGAAACTTCTCCTGTTTCTATTTGCACACCACAGAGGAATCTCCCACATCCCAGGAGCAGCCATGGAGGAAATGGAGGAAGAGTTAAAATGCCCTGTTTGCGGCTCATTTTACCGGGAGCCCATCATACTGCCGTGCTCCCACAATATTTGCCTAGCCTGTGCTCGGAATATTCTTGTGCAGACCCCCGACGCCGAGTCTCCACAGAGCAGCCGAGCCTCTGGGTCCGGCGTTTCAGATTATGATTATCTGGATTTGGATAAAATGAGTTTGTATAGTGAGGCGGACAGTGGCTACGGTTCCTACGGGGGGTTCGTGAGCGCTCCAACTACCCCTTGCCAAAAATCACCAAACGGGGTTCGGGTTTTCCCCCCGGCTGTCCCTCAGCCTCCACCGCAGCAGCAGCACCTCCTACCGCAGCCCGGCTCCTTACCTCCGATCCCTCGTAACTCTTGCATCACTTGTCCGCAGTGTCACCGCAGCCTCATCCTGGACGACAGGGGACTCCGCGGATTCCCCAAGAACAGGGTGCTGGAGGGGGTGGTGGACAGGTATCAGCAGAGCAAAGCGGCCGCTCTCAAATGTCAGCTCTGCGAGAAAAGTCCAAAGGAGGCCACCGTGATGTGCGAGCAGTGCGACGTCTTCTACTGCGACCCGTGCCGCTTACGCTGCCATCCTCCCCGCGGCCCCCTCGCCAAGCATCGCCTGGTGCCGCCAGCGCAGGGGCGGATAAGTCGCCGCGCCAGTCCCCGCAAAATCTCCACTTGCACAGAGCACGAACTGGAGAATCTCAGCATGTACTGTGTTCAGTGCAAGATGCCTGTATGTTATCAGTGTTTGGAAGAAGGAAAACACGGCACACATGAAGTCAAAGCTTTGGGCGCAATGTGGAAACTGCACAAGGTACGTGCGTAAAAATGTGTGTGCAACATTTTTGTATGCCGCTTACAAGTGCGTCTTTCTTTGTGTGTGTTTGTGTATGCTGTTTCTCTTTGCAATGATTCACCATCCTGTGAGCTGAGCAACAAGTCTGTGTTGAAAATAATTTGCGCTGTGGTGTCAGTTCTGCTTAACATCCAGTAGAAGTACAAAACGGTGGGACTGTGAATTGTGTCGCTTGGGATTTAAATGAGTGCTTAGCAATACATAGTAAGAGGATGCATTTCCTTGCCTGGCATACTGTCCAGTTTCATGTGGCAAAAAGTAGATGTCTCCAAACAACACTGTCTTTGTCAAAACACCGTCTTTGATCCACAAACCTGAGAGGCAGACGTTCTTTTTGAATTTCACTTGAGGAGTGGACAACCAGAAACTGCTTCTCTGACCCCTGTACTTTTCCTTTAAATGATAAACTGTGGTACACAGTAAGTGGTACAGTGATTTTCAGCTTTTGACCATTTGTCTCTTGAGATTCCAACAACAAATTCCTTCTGTGCTTTGACAGCTCACAGGCGCCCTGGAGATCATTAGGCATGGCTAATATTGGGGCTATGCTTTATTAAGAGTCAGCAGTGAAGCACAGATGCAGGTCTGTAGTATGGATGGAAAAGCTATTTTGGAAGCTGAGTTGTTGTGGGCAGGGGAGGCAGAGCTGAGATTATCTACGCCTCTGCACCAGCAACCCTCACCTCTACACTCCAGCTTTCAATGAACAGGGCGGATGAAGAGCTAGATATAGCTCTTCATTGCTCACACACACCCACACACACAGGGAGAGGGATTTGTAAGTGATGGTGTCTCCTGGTTTCCATGATAAAGCCAAAAAAACTAGTGAACACATTGAGTGCTTGTGCACAAGCAACACAAGCACACCATTACCTCCCTGTAAATAGGCTGTCCCCTTCATTTACACTCATATAACTGGTTTTATATCTCCAAAACAGCAATTTAACAGTCCCACAGTCCAATCATCTCTACTGTATGATAGGGAGATAGTGTGTCACTTCAGATGTGTGAGGCAACTGTAATATTGCTGGAAAAATCAGATGGGTTGAACATTTCACATCAAATTTCCATCACTTGAAAAGTTGCCAACCTGTTCTACGTAATCTTTCTTGGATCTAAAATGGAAAACAGAGTATTTTTAGAAACTAATCAATGGTACCAGGCATTTTGGTGCCAATATCCAGCCGGTGGCTCTTTTTCTGACTACATCATGGCACCTGGTTATTTATGATCTATCATCTGAAGCTGCTGCCCACAGAGCTGTGACAGATGGCTCCAAGCTCAGAGTTGGCACAGTTGAGGATGGTCATCTTTTGGAGATTCGGGGTGTTCCTCACAACATTCATAGGGAAAAAATACGATTTTTCATATCCTGATATATATTTACAGTAGACTACAAAAAATAATTTATGGAATTATTAGTGATTTCAAACTATTTCAGCTTATTTGCTGATTTTTTTTTTTTAATTTTTTTTTTAGTGTGAAGCAGAACCCAAACGAAACTGGAATTCTAGGGCCAATGCCAAAATGCAGACATTGATTTATCAGCCAATATTCATTATATAAACATGTAGTACATCTGGTATGTTAAAGATACATTGCAAACGGAAAATGATGTAATGATGAGTAATTTCTGTCTTTTTTGGGGTCGTTTTTCTTCTTCAGTTACACAGATATTGGAGATGACTGTCTTGCAGTCCATCAAATATCACAGAACACTGATGGGATCATCTCATGAAGCTTCACATTTAACAAACACTCCTAGTAAAACAGGATGAATGAATCTGGCCCCTGAAGAGTCCAATATTCACTCTCCTTTTAGCTCTTTACAAACACCTGAGTGAAATATTTCACTCTTTCATGGCTGGGCATGTAACAAGCTATACATTTTAGAGACTTTCCCCCAAAAACCTGCCTGATGGAAGTCGGGTTAATGAAAGTGAACCACAACAGCACAGTTCCAGAGTTCAACAAAACTAGTGGAGCTTTAAAGCTTTTGCAGTAGCCATAGAAAAACCAAAAAGCATGTTCTGCTTACCAATATACTTATACAACCTTAAAACCCCTCATAAACATCTTGCTTTTCCCTTCAGACTTAAACTGATCAAAGCTTTTGGTTGTTTGATCTGTGCGCTTTTGTGACTGGGCTGGTGCATTTTTCATCTTTGCTGTCTAACGTTGATGTACAAAGTACCACACTAAGGATCTTGATCTTGAATCCACACCTGCAGCATTTACATTTCAGAGCTGGAAATCTGGTGGTATCATTTAATAAGATCTGTTATGTTTTTCAGCTGGATTTTTTTTCTCGTCTTTTTGAGAAAAAACTGTGCTCTCTCTAGCTTTCTGTAACATTTCTCTCCTTGCGGAAAAAAGACTTGAACCACCTGCTGCCATGGCAGCCAAATACCTCTTTCTGTAGTACAAAGCAGCAAAGGTCTCTAAGATACACAACCTCACAAGGAATCCATCCCAGATGCTTTGCACTGTTCCCCTCCTTCTTCTACTGTGTACTAAAATGAATGCTGCTTCAGATCATTACTTGCGCTCTACATGTTCCTTTACTGCATTTGCTCACATGCATTCTTGACTTCTCTTCTATTCTCATAGGCAATAAAAAACACTGTGATTTATCTCACGACTCCCCTTTTGGAGAGTCTAAACCCCAGTGGTTTTCAAAAATGAGCAGAGCTGCAGAGTGTGACTCTTTCAGCATACGTCTGCCTCTTCAGATTTGTTTTTGGATGGTTTTATATGTTGACAGGACATCAGTTTTAGTCTACATAAATCACATTAAAAAGAGTAAAGGGTTATCATCAGTGTGCTAAATCTCTACATAGTGAGTGATCCTCAACTCTTCATGGATGTCATAACAGGTCACTGAATGCAATCCAAGTCACGCTCTGCCACCTCAGTGTGTTTAGTGGCAATTAAAGGTGATTAATCAGACTAAATGTATTGTGTGAGGGTGTGTGTTTGTGTGTGCAGAAAATAAGTAACAGATTGCGGCAGATATTTTTTTGTGCTATAAGAGGAGAGATAAAACAGGAGGTTTTAACCCAGAGTCTGAAAGTTTGCACATGTGCTACCATTTATCTTTACTCCTTTCAAGAAAAAAGTTAACACAGACTGATGCTCTACAAGCTCTCATTCAAGGTGCCCCCAAAAGCAAGCAAATGAGGACAGACAGAGGAGGTCACGGACAAATGTCTTTTTTCAGTCTTGAGGCTGATGCTGTAATTTTTGATGATTTCTTGATGAGCTACCTGTAGCTTCCGTAAACTGAGTGGGAGAGAAGGAAAAGCCTTGAAAAGTCAGACACAGCAAGCAGGTTCTTTGTCTTCTCCTGCTTGAACCACTGTCTGCTGTGAGCAGTTACAGTGACTGTCTGGATATCTAAACAAAGAGCAGCAGGAAAACTGTCCATTACTGAATTTAATTAGTAATGAGAATGTGTCATGCTTACAGTTAATTATTAGACAAATGTTTCAGCCCAAAGGTGTTCTGCATGATGACTGAATCACAATACACTCACTTTATTAGGTACACCTTGCTAGTTCCGTGTTGGACCCCCTTTTTGCCTTCAGAACTGCTTTAATTCTTCATGGCATCGATTCAACAAGGTGCTGGAAACATTCCTCAGAGATCTTGGTCCATATTGACATGATAGTATCACACAGTTGCTGCAGATTTGTTGGCTGCACATCCATGATGTACGCTTCCCCTTTCCACTGCATCCCAAAGGAGCTGTTTTGGATTGACATCTGGTGACTGTGGAGGCCATTTTAGTACAGTGAAATCACTGTCACACCATTACACCACCACAACCAGCCTGAACCGTTGATAAAAGGCAGGTTGGATTCTTGTTTTCATGTTGTTTATGCCAAATTCTGACCCTACCATCCGAATGCTGCAGCAGAAATCGAGACTCATCAGACCAGGCAGCGTGTTTCCAATCTTCTATTGTCCAGTTTTGGTGAGCCTGTGTGAACTGTAGCCTCAGTTACCTGTTTTTAGCTGACAGGAGTAGCCCCTGGTGTGGTCTTCCACTTCTTTAGCTCATCTACTTCAAGGTCAACATGTTGTGCATTCAGAGATGTTCTTCTGCATACCTTGGTTGTAACAAGTGGTTATTTGAGTTATTGTTGCCTTCCTATCAGCTCAAAGCAGTGTGTCCATTCTCCTCTGACCTCTGGCATCAGCAAGGCATTTTTGCTCAGAGGACTGCTGCTCACTGGATATTTTCTCTTTTTTGAAACGTTCTCTGTAAACCCTAGAGATGGTTGTGTGGGAAAATCCCAGTAAATCAGCAGTTTCTGAAATAGTCAGAGCAGCCCGTCTGGCACCAACAATCATGCCATGTTCAAAGTCACTTAAATCACTTTTCTTTCCCATTCTGGTGCTCAGTTTGAACATCAGCAGGTCATCTTGACCACGTCTACATGCTTAAATGCACTGAGTTGCTGCCATGTGATTGGCTGATGAGATATTTGCATTAATGAGCAGTTGAGCAGGTGTTCCATAATAAATTGGCCGGTGAGTGTAAGTGCAAAACAACTGTGAGTATTTTGCATGTGTTCTACATTGTTAATGATAAATCAGTAATAGTTCAACACCCTGTAGTGGTACTGCACACTGTACCCCTAAATGTCTGTTATAAGTGACTCTGTGTAGATAAAAGACACGGTTGCTCAATTGTTTAACAAAACACTAATAGATGTGATGAGACAGAGGGCAAAGTCAGGCCTGAGGTCTATGGAGAATGAATTTTCACAGTGGGCGTGAGCTTGGATGTCTCAAAGCCATTTAGGTTGATGCTGCTCCATTAAAGGCACTGATATTTACCCCTCAAGCTGCCATGTAAAGAGATTATCTGTGTAAATGTTAATGAAAGACAGAGATAAAGAGTAGCAAAATGAGAGCAATAGAATGACCCCAAACACCCCAAAGAGAGGAAGCGAAACAGAGAACGAGCAAGAAGGAGAGGCAGAGTAGTGCTGAAGGTCTCATCAGTGAGGTAAATGAGTCGAGTTCGCACAGAAAACACTGACATATTTTTATATAACTTCTCTGTGTGAGAACACAGACTGTCTGAATATTTTAGTTGGCTCCAGGCGTGCAACTGGAGAGAGATAAATGCCTAGAAAATCCACAGTGCCGTTTCTCCTTTGTGGCCCAAGTGGGGAAGAAAAAAAAAGTTTTTCTTTTCAGTTCAAGTAGTCAAATGTTTTAAACAGCATAATTTATTTTGCTCTGCCACATCTGGCTGCTCTGAAACAGTCAGCCCACATTATTAAATAAGGACACCAAAAAAGTGAGCTCAGACTGAAATGTGGGCAGCACAAGTTAAAGCATGCACTGACCTTGTTTTTATCAGCATCACTCCCAGATTTATCATCAGCATCATCAACGTCATTGTCCTCATCATAAAGTGGCACTGATGCAATTATCATCAGTCTGTTCTCAGAGTCTTGTCTAATTAGCTTCAAGTATGGATGTAGTTGGACGATTAATTTAATAGGAACAGTTGCAATTTTCCATTACCAAATAATATTCAGAGTATTCAGTGACATCTGTCAGGTGAAACTGATGGGAACTCCTTATACCTGATAAATGAATGAAATGAATGAAATATGTTTATAATATAATATTTACACAAAGTTTTTGTTCATTTTTTAACTCAAATTAAACAATAACAGAAGCAGCCTCTTCATTCATTTAGTAGAATAAGATGCAACTATTTTCTTTCATATTTGGGTGCCAACTGGATAATCGTAATGCAGGCATGATCACTCATTTTGCTTAAAGAAGTGAAACAGACACAATGAACTGAAACAGACATAAAAGATAAAGAGATGGTGATCGTCATGTGATAAGGGCTGATTTTAAAAATACTAAGGTGCCTCAGAGACATCCTTTTTACCAAATATACACTGCTATAAGCAGTTATATGCCCTGTTTAATGAAGAGAGTATACATTTTATAAAACACACTTTCCTTCTTCCTCATGCACATGCGTTGGAGTATGAACACTCAGTTCATATCCACTATATACACAATGAAGAGTACTGTGCAGAAGTCTTGAGTCACCCCCCCCCCATTTCTTTCTTTCCAATTTTAAATTGTATCTTTTGGCACTTTGTTACTAGTAGCCTGTCGCAAAAAACACATAATTTGTTGCCATTTCTTTTGTTGAATCTACAAAAAAACACAAAAAAACAATAAAACTGTTTGACGGGCATACAAATTTCTGCACCAACAAAATGATTCCCAAAGAGCTGTTAGACAAAAACCTGGCATGTCTCAGCATGGTGTGCAATGCGTCCTTAAAAAAATCTGTGGAAAGTGGACAATTGGAGGATAAAAGAAGAAATGTCAGGCCTAAAAAACTTTCTACAGTACATGATCAGTATCTGAAAGTCATGACCTTAAGAAATAGGAAAAAAATCCAGCGAAGACCTGACAAAGGAGCTGAGAGATGCATCTAGCCCTTCATATCAATTCAATTCAATTTTATTTATATAGCGCCAAATCACAACAACAGTCGCCTCAAGGCGCTTTATATATTAGGGTAAAGACCCTGCGATATTAGACAGAAAACCCCAACAATCAGACGACCCCCTATGAGCAAGCACTTGGCAACAGTGGGAAGGAAAAACTCCCTTTTAACAGGAAGAAACCTCCGGCAGAACCAGGCTCAGGGAGGGGCAGCCATCTGCCGCGACCGGTTGGGGATGAGGAGAAACAGAAGAGAGCAGAGGGAGACAGAACAAAAAAGGCACACCTATGGGAGAGAGACAGGGTTAATAATAGCTAATGATTAAATGCAAATGGTGTATAAACACATGGAGAGTGAAAGGAAGTGAGGAAGAGGAAGTGCTCAGTGCATCATGGGAAGCCCCCAGCAGCCAAAGCCTATTGCAGCTTAACTAAGGGATGG